>JAFBJT010105748.1:34342-62923 GCA_016785325.1 Chascanopsetta lugubris
AGTGATTCGGGTAGATATAAATTGAATTGGTTCAAATGAACTTTATTCATTATATTAAAGCCTAATTGTACGCTGCAAATTCTAAATGAGAAAACACAGCAACACTCTTTACATCGTTCACACACGAAGATTCAGTTTGATTTCTGGAACACGGTAAAATACAATGGCCCGATATATTCAGGTTTATATATTCAAAGTGAATGTATTGTGTTTATATCATAGAAAAGTGACAAATTCATGGACAGAAAGTGGTGAAATGTGCAGCAATGGCCGCCAGATAGAGACTAAGAGGCAACTTCCGCGGCCTTTTGATGAGGCGCACTTGCAATTCACTCAACTCCTCCCAGCTTGACTTGAATTCTGCCTCTTTGCCCCTTTTCGGATACATCTAGTAAACCGAGAGGCGTTTGGAGAGTGAACGAGCCTCAAAAAGCAGTGTAGAGAAATCTATGAGTGACATCACAAATCATCGTTTGCCTTAAAGGTCTTCACAACATCCTCTGCCCTTAACTCGCAGTAAGACTAAGGGAAATCCACAAAACCCCTTCAACAGGGAAAAAGGCAAGGAGTCGGATGAGCAAAACTTTGAGAGATTACACAAGGAACAGGTTCTGCTGTCCCCTTCATCTTCACACAGCTTTCATCCAAAACATGAACATCCAGAACTTTAAAGCTAAAATTCCCTTTTAACTTGTTTTAAGCTGAAGTACAAATAAAGTCTCTGTGATCAGAAGACCTCTGTGTGTGTCACAAAAGTAGAAACCCAAATGATCACAGGGGAGCTGGAACTGGATTAGGTGTTTGTTGGGAAGTTAAGACACCAGGATGCACGTGACACCAGGATTTATATATATTATATATATATATATGTATATATATATATATATATATATATGTGATTTAAAAAAATCTAATACGGTCAAACGGGGAAACCCGAAATGACTTTACCATGTTCAAGTGTCTGCTGTCAGTGCCGGAGCTCTTATCTGTCCATCAGCTGGAGCCAGGGACTCGACATTTGATTGATTTGACCACAAAGCGCCGCCGGGCATCTGGGATCAACTCAACCAGTCGGTGACAAGCGTCCACAGACAGTCAGACAGACAGACAGACAGACAGACGGTCAGACAGACAGAATGAGCAGAGAGAGTGGACAAGGACACGATGGACAAGGACAATTAAAGCATGAGCCCCGTGTTACTAATTGGTGGCTAAATAGACGGTTCATTAAATGTGACTGACTGAAGATGAGCTGGCTGAGAGGGGGCGGGGCCAAAATGGATGATATTTGAAAATGAGCTGCTGGATTGTTGAACAGAGTTCAGCTCATTTCCTGCCTAATGTAGACCATCTTATGTTATCATTAAAAGTGGGCGTGTCCTCCATCAGTCAAAATCATACAGACCAACACCGACCATAAAGGCCAATCACAGGACCACCAAGTTCAAGTCTGGTTATACTAATCAAAGTCAATGGAGTGTTGGGTGTAGCTTGATGGGATGTGACCCCTGAACCATATGTAATCTGAATATGTATTCAATTATTTATTTATTTATTTATTTATTTCGTTTTTAGTTCAATGTTTTTCGGAGTGAAGACTGAAAGATTTCGCTGTTTTTGACCTCGTGACCTTATGACCTCGTGACCTCTCTTAACCCGAGAGGGAGTTTCAGAAAATGTGAGAAACTGGGTTGAAATGAGTCTGGAATCAACAAAACGGACAAGAGCAATTCCAGCATTCGTCGCTTCGGGAGGATCAGTGGCGATCAGCGGTTGAGGGGGCGGAGCTTACTGATAGCTGAAGTGAACCGGAGCTGTTGCAATGCTGAACGAGTCTCTCATGACAAAGATTAAATCTCGTCCTTGTTTCCAAAGTTCAGCTTCTAATAATTCCGACATCTTGTTCCGCAGCCTGAGGCCCCGTGGCGGCGGAAGCGAGGATGCTGCAATCCTTTGAAATCAACCCAAAACTGGAGAAAGGTGCAATGTCATTGGTTCGTTGTTGTGCGGCGAGCGTATCCTAGGTGACGACCCGCTCCAGTCGCTTATCAAAGTGAACACAAAGACACACATTCAGGCTCGTGAGGACCAACCTCCGGTGCAGACGGATGAGGCACAATAGGAAGTGAAAAAACGTGCAGTTCGTGGGTTGGCCACTGGGGACTGACTCCAAAAGGGAGCAAATCCCCATAGACTCCCATGTTCAAATGATCAGTTTCAGAGGTGAATGAAACATGTTTAAAGTCTGGTACAAACTTCCGTTTTGGTCTCAATCAGTCACATGTTTTCGGGGGTGAATCTTTTTCTAACTTGCTCATTGTTATTTTATCAACGATTGAAATGACGCATAATTAAGGGCGTGGTCTATTGACCGACAGCGGAGCCGACCCGGCACATACCGCGGACGAGGTGACGGCGCCACGAGCCGAACCACAGCTCCGCCTCTTTGTCCCTTTGAGTGAACCGGGAACCGGGAGGCGGAGTTAGGATTTGGCAAGATGGCTACGAGGAGATGGCTACACACCCACAATGTGCCACAAAACCACTCCGCTGAAACCAACGGGTGACGTCACTGACTCTACGTCCGTCTTTACACACCGTTTGAGCTGAGGACTTTGTGAGCCCTTGTTGCGCACGGTCATCAAAAGGTCATTCATGCGCCACCAGCCGTGACCTCATGAATCTTTAACTTCCTGCATGCTCCCTTCCTGCCCGGCTCTTACACGCCAACATGCACACAGATTTTCCAGGTGAGTTTCTCCGCCTCGTCCGTCAAGAAGACTCCAACCGGCCCCAGCGATTATGTGATGTGCATTTAAAGAGTGCTCCTGCTGTCGTATGGCGGCGGCGGCGGCGGCGGCATGATGAATAACTTTGAAGGTCACTGAACTGAACCAGCACTTCTGTGTTAGACTCCGCCTCTGTAATGTTCCACGTTCTCTGTCTGACCCCGCATCTTCACTTTAATCATGTGCAGAGATCAGCACAGGAGGGAGAGAGGGACGCGGTCTGCAGACATCAGCAGGTTTGTGTCTCTCAGAGGATGCACACACACACACACACACACACACACACACACACACACAAACAAATACAAACGCACAGGTAAATATACATGCATGAATTACAAGAGTGTGAACAACTACAGAACAACACACACACACAAGCCCAAAAAACATTGGGGTCAGTGCACTCGTCTACGAGCCGAAGGTAAATAAAGCTGTGCTCATTTCACCCCAGTGTGCGCGTTCTGTATTTATGACGTTGTGGGGACCGAGAGCTCCAACAGAGTGGGGACATTCTGCTGGCCCCCTCTGTTTGAGGGTTAAGACCATAGGCCGCATATAAAGATGGACTTGGCGTCCGTGTCGTCAGCTGTTGGTTTAAGTGGAGTGGTTTTGAAGCTGAACGAAAATCATCGAGTTCTAAAAAAAAAAAAATTCACTGAGGTACAGTTGTCACGGTAACACGTGTGACTGACTGAGACCAAAACCGAAGTTTGCACGTTGAGCATGTTTCATTCACCTCTGATCATTTTAACATGAAAGTCTATGGGAGCCCCCAGTGGCCACCCTATGAACTGCGAGTGATTTCACTTCCTATGGTGCTTCATCCGTCTGCACCGGAGGTTGCCCATCGCTTAAGACTTGGATTCTTGGGTCAGGGTTAAATAAAGTTAACAGTCAGGGGTTCGGATTAGGGAACGGATAATGCTCAGAATGAGATAAGTACAAGGTTGTGTGTGTATGCGTGTGTGTGTGTGTGTGTGTGTGTGAGATCATTATAATTCCTTCCCACCACAAACCCCAGCAGCAGAGTAACAATGGTTGCTCCTGCTCTGCTGCATTAACAGCCATAATTCCAGGTTCTTGGTTGCACTTAAATCACTGTCTGCTTCAGAGAGCGTGAGCTCAGATTTATCCTCCACACAAGCAGCAGAGGGACCAGTGATTCATGCCACAGACACACACTCCACTCTCGCTGCTCCGCTCTCTGGAAAATGATTGCAGCTGCATCATGCACATGTGAGACAGTGATCTGTACGCCTGTACCTGTGTAACCACACACACACACACACACACACACACACACACAGGTGTGCGGATAATGGTAGGTGACAACGTTTTTATGAAGACGATCCTTTGTCAAAATCTAAATATTGTACAGCGTAATATTGTCACGGATACTCTTCATCTTGCACGGGTTTCCGATGTCTATATTTGTATATTATGTTCTATGTTCGGTTTGTGTTGTGTTATGTGTTATATATTCTGCCGATAAAAGCTGAAGAACAAAAGTGTCGCAATGTCGAGTTTTAGATTTTGTATATTACTGTACATTAAACACGGACGTAGGTCTCTGCAGTCCAAGCCTGAGGACTAACAATCCATCTGAATTCAATCAAGCCGCCCTGAAGTATCAGTTCCTGACATGCGTGTAATCATTTCATGAAGATGTTGAATTGGAATTAAAAAAGGTAAAGAAACACAGGTCACAGTGTGAAAAACATCAACAGGAGAAACATAGAAACCTCCCTCATGAATCACTGCAGCATCAGCACTTAACCCCGACCCCGTTTAACATGTCTTACATTTGTCTCCAGCACATGATTATACATCCAATATGCATCACCACCATAGCGTTTGAGTGACTGCATATTCCAAGAACACACACACGCACGCACACACACACACACACACACACACACAGCGCTCTTCGATCATGTATAAAAATAAATGTACCCCTCGCCTCTGCATCTGCAAGACTGATACTCTGAGTGCATGCATTACGGCTGTGTGTGTGTGTGTGTGCGTGTGCGTGTGCGTGTGTGTGTAAACAAAAGTACATATGTGTTTGTGTATGTCTGTATATCGTATGTGTACTGGATGAAGTCGAGTGTACACAGATACGAGGGGGTGGGGTCAGGTCTCTAGACACATCTCTTACAAGACCTTGTCACGGCATCAGGGAGGATGCGACACCACTCTACGCCAACAATCCATACACACACACACACACACACACACACACACACACACACACACACACACACACACACACACACACACACACACACACACACACACACACACACACTATTTGCCTGCTCATCCCATTTGAGAGCCCCTTTGATCACACATCAAGCTGACAACAACCTTTGGAGATGACACACGTGCGCAGAATTCAAATGCACACGCGCGCGTGCACGTGTACACGCGTGTGCGTGTGCGTGACGGCGAGGATCCGTGTGCGGAACAGGTCGTTCCTGAGGGTGAGTGACGAGCAGGGAGGGAGCAGATGAGTGGTGAGGAGAACAGATGGGCTGAGAACATGCAGCAGAGACTCCAGACTTTGGCTGAAGTGGAGGATGAGTGTGATGGACACACAAGCTGCTTCTAGATATTTATTCTTTTTTGTTCACGACTAAATATTCATCATTTAGGAATCAAATGATTCTGAGTTCAGGATATTTATCGCACATTTGGGTGCAAGGCATGATTTTTGGATTTCTTTTGGTTCGTGGTTTTAATTACTACTATGTGGTGTCTGTTAGACTCAGGCTGCAACAACTGTTCTAATAAATCATTCATTCATTCATTGTTTTTTCAGTGAATCAGATAAAACGGAGAAAAGCTGTAGTTGATCATTTCTAGCCGGGCAGCAACCTCTGGGCTCCTATGAAGAAGTCACCTGCAGTTCACAGGGTGGCCACTAGAGGCTGACTCCAAAAGCAAGTGGGTGATGTCACTGACCCTATGTCCTTTACACTAAATACAAAAACAGTAAATATTACAAAAATAGATGTATAATGACGCATAGTGCATTTACTGCCCCCTATAGGACACGTACAATACAATACAGAGACAACATTCTTTTGAACGGATCTGATAGATTTGATGAGCAAATCGAATCCCAATTCTATGATGAATCATTGATTCACGATGAATTGCAGGTCGAGTATACAAACATTGTCCTGTGCCATTACACCAGTGAAATAACATACCCAGAGTATCCATAGCAACAATGTACACGACATTACGTGTCAACAATGATGACATCGTGGTACGTGGTCTCATACAGTATTTGCTGTGGCTCGCTCGTGTCCCAGATGTGGCTAACAGGAGCTAACTGCTCGGGCGCCATGATGCCACATGGCGCCTGCTATAGGCTGGATGGCAGCGTGGCGATATGGGGCCAAATGTGGCCCATGAAATGTTTTTTGATGACGTGGGAGGAATCTTAATGAGAGAAACCTGCTGTATGTAGGGCTGTAATGTGTCATTTGGTGCAGGACCAAACGGAATCTGGGTGTAGCAGCCAGGTGATCGTGTATCCGATGCTAACGGACAGCGCGGCGCACCTGTTACTACTTCCAACGCTGAGCTGAGATGATGTGGACTCAATGGAGAATCAATAGTTTATATGCATCTGGAATCGTTTTTGAAATTCATCCAAATCACCCTGATGATGGATTCGGTGCAGAATATGAAGAACTGCTGGACGTAAACGCTCCGCTGGTTCGATTCCTGGTTGTAAAACGCCTCGGTGTCTTTTAGTGTCGGTGAACACAGCGTTTGGATGAGCGGACGCGTAAAAATCCACTTTGCTGCTGGAAATCACCGCTTTTATCATCAACATGTTTTCTGAGTCGAGTACGAGCTGCACTGCTTTATACATGAAGCTGGAACAAATGAGCCAAAACATGCTTTTATTTTGAAATGCTTCTGTTTCCTGTCATGCTTGATGTTCACGCAACATCACCCTCACCCTTCTGATCATGCAGGAGAACCTGTGGTCAGTTTGTCAGTTGTCATTAAAGCTCAAAAGATGTTTAGTACGTCCACTTTTGCTACTGTAAAAACATGGCGGCCCCCATAGAGAGGGCCCGCCCCTCGTGTAAATATACACTGATGGACTCATTTAAGGGTAATAGGGAAAACAAATTCATTTAGGTGATTATACATTTCTGAAAATGTCAGTATGGAATTTTTTTAGATAGAATATTTTTAGAAGTAACAAAAATGACCCAAATCGTACACACTGCACCTTTAAAACATAGCCACGTTGAAATCAGTGAAATAAAAATGGCGCGCTGAAGACGTGGCTTCATTCCCCATGACGGCAGCAGTGAGCTCGCGCTCTCCCACACACACGGGTGTGAGCAGAGGATTCCGCTGAAGCTGAGGCGACATTCAAAGGGATTTTTTTAACTTCTTAAAATTCCTGTCTCATTTGCATACGCAACCCCCCCCCCCCCCCCCCCCCCCCCCCCCCACCCCCACCCCCCCGAATATCAACAAACAAGCGTGGACAAAGACATACAGTACATGAACATGCACATTAAGGATACGGGGAATTATGCGCATACAAACGCAGCGGCAGGAAAGCGGGGCCATGAATACGCCCACATGTTATCCACGCGCCCGCCGCTCAGAGACGCTTTAATGAGCAGCAGGAGGTAGGCGGCGTTTTCAAATTCTCTCTCTCTCTCTCTCTCCATTTTCTCCAAATCCCTCATTTTCTTCTTCTTCTTCTCTTCTCCCAGCCGCTCTCTCTCTCTCTCTCTCTCTCTCTCTCTTTCTCTCTCTCTCTCGCTCCTCCTCACCGTCCTCCTCTGTCAGGCTGCAGCAATTCACTTTTAATTGCCTTCTGAGTCACCTAATTCCTCCGAGGAGAGACAGAGGTGCGTGTGAGGGGGGAGGGAGGGGGGGGGGAGAGAGAGAGAGAGAGAGAGAGAGAGAGAGAGAGAGAGAGAGAGAGAGAGAGAGAGAGACGGGAGGATAAGGTACATCTAAACATCTAAAAGGCTCAAACGCACACCAGTTCTCTCCACCTGTCTTCCACCTCGGTCGCCCACTCTCTCTCTCTCTCTCTCGCTCTCTCTCTAACTTTATTACTCAGAAACGAAACCTCTCTTTCCTTTAATAGTCCATCGAGTTTATTTAACTCAGCAATGTTTACTCAAGGAATCGAGATAAAGGCAAGATGTGAATAAAAATGTTTGGTGTCGACATGTCAATCGGAAGAAGAAGATCCAGTATTATAGATTTGTGATTCCAAGTGAGAGAGGTGGGACACTTGATTCATGTCAACAACTGTTAGAGAAACGTCTTCCAGGGGCAAAATGATCCTTATCTGCAAAAAGACTTCAACATGAAGACACATGAAAAGATCTGGCTGACAAATATCAATTCCAATATTTGAGCTTTCCTCTCGAGCCACAGAAGAAGAGCTCTCAAGGCCGTGTTCGCCTTTCAAATCTGCCTGACAGGGACTTTTACTTTGGAAAGGTTAGGGTTTGCAAGTTCCACTTCCTGATGATGAAAAATGAAAATATTTCCGGAATACTAGAAATGTCGGACGTGTCAAAAGCGGCAACATCCAGGGGTGACGGATGAGGCCAATATGTAAAACACTTGCAGTTCACAGGGTGGCCACTTGAGGCTCTATCCCCATAGACTCCCATGTTAAAAAGTTAGAAGTGAATGACACATGTTTAAGGTCTGCTCGAAACGACACTTTTGGTAGTCACACAACTGTTGGGGGGGCGGGGCTTACTTTTAATCCTACCCTGGTTTGAAATGATTAGGGGCGTGGCCTCTTGAGTAACAGCTGGCACGTTGTTTTTTTGGATGCTGTGAGAGCGACATGAGCCCACCCCCTGCTCTACTATTGCTCCAGCTCTTTGGCTGCTGGTGGATAAACCAGGAAGTGGGAGGAGTTAGCCACTGATGCTATGGGTGACGTCACTGACGCTACGTGCATCTTTATTGACAGTCTACAGTCGGATCACTCGATTTAAAAAAAAAAAGTTAGAACCTTTAATCAAATATCTCTCGGATGATTCAACATCATGTTCAGACCAATGTGTCTCAAAGGTTTAGTTAAATTCCTCCTCCCACTGTAGCAGACGCCTGTTTTCATAATGTTCGCTGCACAAAGCTCGTTGGCGTCCGTCCCCAAAAAAAAACACACAAAAAAAAATAAAAAATAAGCGAAACAACCGTATCCCAAACTAACCACTTGTTTCCCCATGAATAATAAAGAAGACAGATGTTCCCTTCCTCTTCTCTCTGGTCTTTTTATAGGCCAGTCCATTGTGCAGGAATCTAAGATGGCTGTGTCAAAGAAAAGTGCAGCCTCAGCGTTTATGTGGCTGTATATTATATGATATGGTCCCAGCACAGTGGCTAATTAGCCAGTCACACCCTGATTGTGTCACCGCTCGTCTCATCCACTCCCTCCTCCGCCTCCCACTCCGGTGTTTGGAGGAGGGGCCGAGAGCCACTGAATCTTTTTGTCATCTTCTTCCGGCTGCAGCGAAAAAATAAAAAATAAAAAAATAAAAAAAATCCTCATCTTATTAAATCACTTCTGTCGACTGCAGAGCCTTAAAACATCATGTCCTCAAAGGAACAATTCATCATTTTGGGAAAGTGCTTACAGACTGGTGGAGAGTGAGACGAATGGAGGAGCAAACCAGCTGTGGTGAAGCTGCAGCCGCTCACATACTTCAACAACTTCGAGTTGAATTGTTCTGGAAAGGAATCAGAAGCGTGTTGCAGCAAAATAAGAGAAACAAAAAAAATGAGAGTTTGATTCTGGAAACTTTCATTCATCCATCGTCGATACTGCCGCTCCTTCAGGGCTGTGCTGCAGCCCAGGCCCATTCCCGCAGACAGGAAGTGACAAATCCGTCCCCCGTCCTACTGGTGCTTGTGCATGACTGAGCAACGTACATGGGTTTTTTCTTGGATGAACACATGAATGCCTTTTGGCCGTTAGCATGTTCACGTCTCCCTACATATTTGTAGTGAAACTATTTGTATCACTTGAGGCAGCGCTCAGCACTTCATCCTTTGGATCGAGGTCTAACATCGGTGCGACGGCCAGATGAGGGGGGCGTTCCCTCCTGGTTGCCATGGTAACGGTATAGTACCTATACTACACACATATTATAGAACATATATTATGTCTCAGTAGACAGGACCACAATAATAGGTACAAACACTTCCGTTCCAGGCCAGTAGGCGGCACTAGCATCTAGCACGATACCAATACTAGCAACAACAACAAAGGTTTGCGTAGAAAACATGAAAATCCTCGCTTTAATCAAGTTACCAGAAAGCAAACTACAAGTTCATTTAGCTAATTATCCACATCAGATTAGACGGGGGGCGGGGAGGGGGGGGGGCAACTGCACTTGATCACATGCTGTGTGTTTGAAATTATAATATGAACTAAACACACCGAGCTTAAAACTGAGCCACGCTCAGATCCGGCGTGAGGAGAATTCCCAAGGATTCCCGAGCAGCCGGGAATCAATAATTCAGAAAGTTAAAACGCTTCAAGTGGATGAAAAGACAAAAGTCTGATGAGAAAAGAGGAGACGAGAGGCAGGAGACGAGAGGCAGGAGAAGAGAGGCAGGAGAAGAGAGGCAGGAGACGAGAGGCAGGAGACGAGAGGCAGGAGACGAGAGGCAGGAGACGAGAGGCAGATGTACAGGGGAGATTAGATGATGTCCTCATTAAAGGGGCAGTGTGTACGATCTGGTGACCTCTCGACCCGGAAGCTGCGCGTCGTATCCATCACCTCGCCCTCACCCAAGCTACGGTCCACTTCAGTTGTCATTCAAACTCAAAGCATGTTTAGTGTGTCCACTTTGGGCTACTGTAAAAACATGGCGGCCCCCGTAGGGTGGACCCCGCTCCTCACGTCACTACAGATGAATGGGCTCATTTCAGGGCAGCGGAAGAAAAATAACACATTTACCTGATTATAAAATCAGGAAAATGTCAGTTAGCAATATTTTGTTTTGTTTTGTTTTTTTCTTTTTTACAAGTGAGCAAATTGAGCGAAATCCTACACACGGCACCTTTAAACAGTCAGGTGAGAATCTCCAGTCAGACAGAGGGAGGGAGCAAAAGGCAGCGCAGCGCTATCAGCAGTGGTCCTGTGCTGACGGCTCGTCAGTTCACGCCGCAGCGGCGGCGGCGGCGGCGGCGGCGCCTTGAAGGCGAAACGTTTTGATTCCTGCCTGCGACACAAACATCTTCACTGACGTTTTGCCCTTTAAACATTTACGTGATTATATCACCACAGCTCTTTTCTCCTTCCGCGTCGGAGCCTCTCCTCCCTTTCATCCGCGCGAGCGCTCGTGCTCCGTACATTTGAACCGCATGTACAATTTATACGTTCCTGTCGTCTCCTGTCTGTCAACCACGCGTCTTGATGTTCCACGTGATTCGCCCGCTGTTTTCAAACGAGCCTTGAAACGGCAGATAACAAGCCTGAAGTGTGAACTCTGGGATGTGACACACAACAATATTCAAAATAACAACAGACGTTAGCGTCCGTGAGCGTAGGTTCCTGCAGAGTGCTCACTTGTCACCATCTTGCCGACGCCTGACCCCTCCTACTTCCTGGTTCATCCAAAAATGGGCATAACCCCTCCCACTTCCTGGTTCAACCAAAAAAAAGGCATAACAACTCCTACTTCCTGTTTATTTTTTAATTACAAAAGAGAATAAACAAGAGGAGCTGAACACGTAGATGGTGATAAGGGCCTACGCCAGTGTTGATGGACTGTACCTCAAACACCTGACCTCTCCAAAGAAAGCAAACGGAGTGGACATCGGACCGCCTCTCTCTTTAACACCGTGATTCATTTATGGATTTCTCGTTTGTCTCACACACACACACACACACACACACACACACACACACACACACACACACACACACACACACACACACACACACACATACATACAGTGACCCTTTAAACCTTTAAATACAAGAAGAATTAAGGACAAAACTTAGTTCAACCTCAAAACTTTGATCTCCAGAGGAGCCGGGAGACACAAACTGTGCCGCCCTGAATTATTGACAGTCTTTTGGCATATTTTTGCCGAGTCAGCTTGTTTGTTAGTGTGTGTGTGTGTGTGTGTGTGTGTGTGTGTGTTCATGCTGGTGTGTGGCTTGGCAGCTGTTTAGGCTATGCTTGTATAAGAGAATGTCTATGAATATAAAATGTACTGCACACACACACACACCTCCGTGAGCGTGTGTGTGTGTGTGTGTGTGTGTGTGTGTGTGTATTCCTTTATCGCTCATGAATTAAACATCCTCCCGTTGATCAATCACATTTGCTCACCTCAAGAGCCAATTAAAGTTGTATCGAGTCGACTTCACAAAGAGTGTGTTTTCCGACACGGCTGAAATAAAAAGTCACGCGTGTAAATGTTTCATCTGAGCCGCCGTCGTCCGGACGACGGCGGCTCAGTGAAATATTCAGATTGTTGTCGCTGCACTTCTTCTTCCTCTCCCCCTGCTCCTCTTCCTCTGTTTGTTCAGCTCCTCTCATTTCTTCCCTTAACTCTCTCGCTCCTTTCATCTCATTTACCTCCGTCGCAGAGGTTCGGATGCTGACTCAGCGTTTTTCCCGTCACTTATTCTGCCGAGGTCCTTGTCGTCAGATTTCAAAGTAAAACGCGGCTTTTTAACAAAGGACGCAGACGTCTGACATTCAGGGAACACACCGCTCCTCGTCCGACTGTCGCGCCAGACGCAGGTGTTGCTGTCACATGACCTCATCAACCAGGAAATGATGGAGTGACACCATCTGCGCTCCATCACGGAAACACACACACACACACACACACACACACACATTCTGATAGAGACACACAGCTTTGAGTAATGACAAAGGTTATGTTGCATCGAGTTGTCTTCATTAAAGGTGGATGTGGCTCAGTCGCAGAGCAGGTGGTTTGATTGCATCAGGTTGTGGGTTCAATTCCTTGAAGTGCGAAAAGAAATTGTGGCATTGCATATAAACACTGGCGTTTACGATAATTACACCGGGCTTGAACTTTGACCTGGGTTATTTGCTTTGCATGAATGCATCTTATTCTGACCTAAGTCCCGCCCCCTCTCTTTCATTGGCAGCATGTTGGCTGTGGCCCGGTTTAGCCCTGTGAGCTCCGCCTATCAAAGCAGCCCCTCGCTCCAAGGCCGGAGCCCCTCGACGCCCATTCGTTTCCATCCCCCTTGTTGAGTCGCGACATTCTTAAGAGCTCTGGCCCCAAAGTTCAAACACAGATTCTACATTTAATCTGATGTCATGATGTGATGTCGTGATGTCATGATGTGATGTCGTGATGTCATGATGTGATGTCGTGATGTCATGATGTGATGTCGTGATGTCATGATGTGATGTCGTGATGTCATGATGTGATGTCGTGATGTCATGATGTGATGTCGTGATGTCATGATGTGATGTCGTGATGTCATGATGTGATGTCGTGATGTCATGATGTGATGTCGTGATGTCATGATGTGATGTCGTGATGTCATGATGTGATGTCGTGATGTCATGATGTGATGTCGTGATGTCATGATGTGATGTCGTGATGTCATGATGTGATGTCGTGATGTCATGATGTGATGTCGTGATGTCATGATGTGATGTCGTGATGTCATGATGTGATGTCGTGATGTCATGATGTGATGTCGTGATGTCATGATGTGATGTCGTGATGTCATGATGTGATGTCGTGATGTCATGATGTGATGTCGTGATGTCATGATGTGATGTCGTGATGTCATGATGTGATGTCGTGATGTCATGATGTGATGTCGTGATGTCATGATGTGATGTCGTGATGTCATGATGTGATGTCGTGATGTCATGATGTGATGTCGTGATGTCATGATGTGATGTCGTGATGTCATGATGTGATGTCGTGATGTCATGATGTGATGTCGTGATGTCATGATGTGATGTCGTGATGTCATGATGTGATGTCGTGATGTCATGATGTGATGTCGTGATGTCATGATGTGATGTCGTGATGTCATGATGTGATGTCGTGATGTCATGATGTGATGTCGTGATGTCATGATGTGATGTCGTGATGTCATGATGTGATGTCGTGATGTCATGATGTGATGTCGTGATGTCATGATGTGATGTCGTGATGTCATGATGTGATGTCGTGATGTCATGATGTGATGTCGTGATGTCATGATGTGATGTCGTGATGTCATGATGTGATGTCGTGATGTCATGATGTGATGTCGTGATGTCATGATGTGATGTCGTGATGTCATGATGTGATGTCGTGATGTCATGATGTGATGTCGTGATGTCATGATGTGATGTCGTGATGTCATGATGTGATGTCGTGATGTCATGATGTGATGTCGTGATGTCATGATGTGATGTCGTGATGTCATGATGTGATGTCGTGATGTCATGATGTGATGTCGTGATGTCATGATGTGATGTCGTGATGTCATGATGTGATGTCGTGATGTCATGATGTGATGTCGTGATGTCATGATGTGATGTCGTGATGTCATGATGTGATGTCGTGATGTCATGATGTGATGTCGTGATGTCATGATGTGATGTCGTGATGTCATGATGTGATGTCGTGATGTCATGATGTGATGTCGTGATGTCATGATGTGATGTCGTGATGTCATGATGTGATGTCGTGATGTCATGATGTGATGTCGTGATGTCATGATGTGATGTCGTGATGTCATGATGTGATGTCGTGATGTCATGATGTGATGTCGTGATGTCATGATGTGATGTCGTGATGTCATGATGTGATGTCGTGATGTCATGATGTGATGTCGTGATGTCATGATGTGATGTCGTGATGTCATGATGTGATGTCGTGATGTCATGATGTGATGTCGTGATGTCATGATGTGATGTCGTGATGTCATGATGTGATGTCGTGATGTCATGATGTGATGTCGTGATGTCATGATGTGATGTCGTGATGTCATGATGTGATGTCGTGATGTCATGATGTGATGTCGTGATGTCATGATGTGATGTCGTGATGTCATGATGTGATGTCGTGATGTCATGATGTGATGTCGTGATGTCATGATGTGATGTCGTGATGTCATGATGTGATGTCGTGATGTCATGATGTGATGTCGTGATGTCATGATGTGATGTCGTGATGTCATGATGTGATGTCGTGATGTCATGATGTGATGTCGTGATGTCATGATGTGATGTCGTGATGTCATGATGTGATGTCGTGATGTCATGATGTGATGTCGTGATGTCATGATGTGATGTCGTGATGTCATGATGTGATGTCGTGATGTCATGATGTGATGTCGTGATGTCATGATGTGATGTCGTGATGTCATGATGTGATGTCGTGATGTCATGATGTGATGTCGTGATGTCATGATGTGATGTCGTGATGTCATGATGTGATGTCGTGATGTCATGATGTGATGTCGTGATGTCATGATGTGATGTCGTGATGTCATGATGTCATGTAATAATCTGGGACCAATGGAACATTCACACCTTCAGATCTGAACCTGGAACCTGCAGATCTTCACTGTGCTGCAGAACCGCTCTGCTGATGACTGATGACTGACTCCGCCCCCAGAGGGGAAACACTTTCACACATCATCATTGATTCACTTCCTGTTGAGTTCTCTGCAGTTTGGGCTCAAACTTCCTGCCTCAGTAACGTCGTGACCGTCCCTGTGACTTTCAGGGGGAAGCGTTTGGAGCCGCCGGCCGTTCATCGCGGCTGACGGCCGACCGAGCGGCTGTCGCTCACCTGTGACTGTGACTCACGCTCAGATCCAGGATTCAGGACTTCAGGGAGTTTGTGTAGGAATCATTTGGCATCAGCCTCAGGAGAGAACCCGGGTGAAAAGATGGGACCAGTTAAATGAACTGTTTTAAATCAGCAGGTGAAGCTGCGTCCTGAAACTGATCCACATGATCATCAGAAGGTGTTTGGTTTGTCTGTAGTTTCATTGTGGTGCAAAATGGCGGCTTCCATGGAGACGAGCCACCCCTGGTAAATATACAGTCAAAAAGAGAAATGCCCCCCGATATTCAGAGCACTCATCAGACTCCACCTCCCCCTCGCCTGAGTCTCCCTCTCTGTATCATTGCCCTTCACACCATGGTGCCCCCCCACCCCCGGCCCCCCGCCCTCATGCGAACCCTCTGCGTTTCCTCCTTTGTGCCAGAATGCAGAGCAGAGTAATTTCATGGATAAGCAGGTCAGATAATCAACAGTCATATTTCAGCCAGAGAAGAATGTGGATGTGGAGTCCGTCAGGGTCGGTGGAGTCCGAGTGTCACTGCAGTTTCCTTCTCCCTCCAGATTCACTCCCACTTCGTTCTTCTCGTCCACGTTGTTTCCCGACATTAATTAAACTCACCTGGTTGTTGTGTGTGTGTCTCCAGGTGTGTTCGCCTTCGGCCTCTTCGCCACAGACATCTTCGTCAACGCCGGCCAGGTGGTGACGGGCGGCCTGTCGCCGTACTTCCTGTCCGTGTGCAAACCCAACTACACCGGCACCGAGTGTCGCTTCAACCACCAGTTCATCATCAACGGGAACATCTGCACCGGGAACCCGGCGGTGGTGGAGAGCGCCCGCCGCTCCTTCCCCTCCAAGGACGCCTCGCTCAGCGTGTACTCGGCCGTGTACCTGACGGTGAGGAACATACGTGTCACACGCGTGTGAACCTGTGCTTTCGCGTGATGCTTCGCTCTCTGTGCAGAGTCTTCTCATCTTTGATTCCCTGTGAGAAAATCCTTTGTTTGCAGTGATTTCACTCACATGACGTCTGCTCTTCACTCGAACTCTTCAGCAGCAACTTTGTCCTGTGATGAAATCAAAGCTTTGCTTTGATCTTCTTCTCCAGATGTACATCACCAGCACCATCAAGACCAAGTCCAGCCGCCTGGCCAAACCGGTCCTGTGTCTGGGGACGCTCTGCTCCGCCTTCCTCACCGGACTCAACCGGGTCTCTGAGTACCGGAACCACTGCTCCGATGTGGTGGCCGGGTTCATCCTGGGATCGGCCGTCGCTCTGTTTCTGGTGAGGAGATGAACATTAAGAAATATGATGTATAGATATTAAAATAAATATAAGATCAGACTAAATAATACATTAAGATACATGTATTTAATATTAGTCAGTAAATATATAATATAAACATAGATGTTTTTGAATAAAAAGATGTAAATGAATTGAGTGAATTTGTAAAAATAAATATATTCAAAATAATTCATATTTTTTTGGGGGTGAACGATGATCAAAGGAGAATGGAGGGAAGAATTCTAAATGAAGTTGGAGTCGAGTTGAACGAGGACTTGATTGTTCAGAGGTGGATTCTGCTCATGACTTCCAGCTTCATCCTGGAACCGACCCAGCGCTGGAATGAAATGATGACTTTGTGCTGCAGTGGGGGAGGGGCGGGGGAGGGGGCGGGGGAGGGGCGGGGGAGGGGGCGGGCTTTGGGTCAGTCGCTCTCATTGCAAATATGAGCCTTTATAACTCTCAAGCAGAACAGCGTTGTTTTGTCATAATAAATAATAACTAATGTTTCGTATAGTTTGGTGTGGCTGCGTCATGGCGTCATGGCGTCATGGCGTCATGGCGTCATGGCGGCTTGCTTTACCCGCCTCCGATGCTCGGTTACTTGTAGTTGGCGGAGAGAGTTGGAGCAGGAAGGAGTGAAAACGTATTGATTGAAGGAAAAGAGACGGAGCTGTGTGAAATGTATTTACAGGAAAACTCATCAATACAATTCTGGCTTTGTGATCATTCATTTCACTCTGAGACAGAACGGTCTGATGTGATCTGATCAGATCGGGTTTTATCGGCTTCATGCTTCTTCTGCACGTTTGTGTGGAATCTGAACGTCAGTGATGTTCGTGGAGCAGCTTCGTCCTTGGAGCAGGGGGCGGGGTCACTGCACACGGCTCTGATGAAGGAAATAAGATCCCAATGATCGACCTATAAAAATTGACATATGTTCGGCCGCTCGTCTCCAGGGAAAGATAAAAAACAAGGAGATCAATCATCACCTCAGCACTTTGCAGCCTGTTATCAGCAAAGCATGAAGTGAAGAACGGCCCCAACACATGAACCTAATGGTCCTGATGAAGCTCATCAAGGTCCCGTCACCTGAGAGCTGAGGCCCTTTGATGGACGGCCATCTTGAGAGGAATTCATTGGCTCAAAGACGGGAAAGCAGGTGTAGGGCTCCATCCCCTCGCTCTCAGGGATCCGATCCCGACGGGCTCATGAAATCGCTGCTGTCGTTAGTTGAGGAGCCTCGTCCGTGGAGGTCCAGAATGGGAATCGATAAGATCCCCACTGGGCGTCGGCTTGATGAATTACATGTCCGAGCTTTAAGTCGAGTCAAAAATGAATTCCCCCGTCACAGAAGTGTCACATGACACCACGAGTCCAATCCTCTCGTTTCCCTCCTCCCAGACAATCTGCACCTTTTGTGTCTCAGCTGCTTTGTCGATGTCTCCATGGCAATCAGCAAAGTGACTCCATCCTCACCTGAGACAGGTGTGCAGCTCAGCCCGTCCGTCTCAGCGCTGCCACCAGACGTGGAAATGATCAGCCGTGATCTCACCGAGCGGCGACTGGGTGGAAACATCGCAGCGCAGCGCAGGACACGCGGCTCCACACGGGTTTCATACATGAAGATCAGCTCCGAGCTCAGACTGACAGAACTCCTGTGCAGTGCGTCGGTGACGGTGTTTCCTCCTCCCCCTCCAGAGTGGGGGCAGTTATTAGAGCGGGAACCTTCAGCGTCCTGCCGCCGCCTCGGGCCCCGGCTTCATTTCCTCCCCCTGCTCCTGCCTGAGGGCATGATTGGCTGTGGGGCCGGGGGAAGGTGCAGAGACCTCCCTCAGGCTGCCCTCTTTGATTAAGCAGTCCAAGGCGCCGGCAGCAGCAGCAGCAGCAGCAGCAGCAGCACATGAGCACAAACACCAGTTTACAAGATTGGCAGGAATTGTAGCCGCTGAATGAATGAATGAGTGGACAGGTGAAGAGTTCTCTGTGGCTCAGGGTTCATCCTCTCACGCGACTTAACCAAACCGATCATCTGCTTAAAGGACCAACTTTCATTCACTTAAACTACAGTTTAGTGACAAGAGGGTGACTCAAAATTCCTCTTGGTGGAAAAGACTTTGTCATCAGCAAATATCAGCAGAATGGATCCATGCTCCGTGATTGAAAAGAGACATTGGCTTGATAGACTGGTGTGTGTGTGTGTGTGTGTGTGTGTGTGTGTGTGTCCAACATGTCCTGTTGTTTCATCTTCTACTGTTTATCCCGTGCACTGGGTCGCGGGGTATTTCTACCGGCCTTTTACGGGGTATCAGCGTCAGGGCCAGTGACACTTCAGCAGAGCCCGAGTGGGATTCAAACCAGTGACCTTTGCTTCCAAAGGCGACTGCTCTAACCACTGAGCCACTGCCACCTCCTCCTGCTGCATTAAAAACCATAATATTATACTTAAGTGCCAAAGGCAAAATCAGCCTATTAGCATATTAGCACTAATTGCCTGAGTGCATGGACAAACCATTGGCTTGTCCTCTTGTTGTTGTTGTAATGTTTTTATTATTGACGTGTATTTTGTTAGTTTTGTTTGAAATTATTTTTTTATCATGTGAAAAACTAAATTCGGAGACACAGTGAGGATGTACTGTTGATACTTTATTTGTTGTTAACGTACTGTTCGTTTGTTAGTAGTTTGGATTTGAGGTCTGTACTGCAGCGAGCCACCAGGGGGCACTGAGGAGGCGTGTGTTTAACGTGTTCTCCCTCGGCCCTGACAGGGAATATGTGTGGTGAACAACTTTAAAGGCGTCCACAGCGCAGCCGCCAGGCAGAAGGGTGAAGACTATCGTGGTTTGCCCCTGATGACTTTCCCCCGTGTGGAGAGTCCTCTGGAGACCCTGAGCGCTCAGGTAGATCAAAGCACTTAACCCGGACCACCCCAAACCTTCACCTCACACTGTGCTGTATCTTTAGGGCTTCATTAGTGGAGCCCCCCCCCCCCCCCCCCCCCCCCCCCCCCCCGAGCCCCCCCCCCCCCCCCACACACACACACACACACACACACCTGTGATTCAGGAATGTGTTATAATGAACTTTTTCTGCTTCAGTTGGTTTTTTACTGTTTTGGAAACATTTGTTAAGAGATGGTTTGTTTCTTTCTTTCTTTTTTTCTTTCTTTCTCTCTTTCTTTCTTTCTTTCTCTCTTTCTTTCTTTTTTTCTTTCTTTCTTTCTCTCTTTCTTTCTTTCTCTCTTTCTTTCTTTCTTTCTTTTTTTCTTTCTTTCTCTCTTTCTTTCTTTCTTTCTCTCTTTCTTTCTTTTTTTCTTTCTTTCTTTCTCTCGCAACAGGTTTTCTTTGATGCTGCTGCTCTGCCATTCAACAGCTGATATAAAGGCAGACCATCACATTATTTCCACTCAACTATAGAATCATACATTATATACCGGGAGCACTGCTGTGGTTTTTAATCCTTTTGCCTCCTCTTTTGTCTCGCTCCACTCGGCGTCGATGACGGAGGTCACATGACTAAGGGGGCAGCACCGGGTCACGTTTGCGTCTCCACAGCACTTCCAGACACAATGACGAGGACGCATGCCACGTGGCGCCGATTGCTTAAGAAACAAAACAAACACTGATTTATCTGTTTCATCCACCGGGGGGATAAAGGACGCCATGTTTGGAATGGTTCTCATCTAGTCGGGCTCTGCTCACTCCAACGGGCCAAGGCACAGATCACATCCCAAAATACCACAATGCAAACTCAAGCACAGTTCATCTCTGAAACCATTTGAAACATGGGCGGCTTTCTCCCTCCATGGTGCAGTTTGTAGTTAGAGGACAGTGTTTTGTACATTTTGTATGAGCGAGTGCTGTAGCCTCCCCCGACGGTGTTCAACCTGCACACTTCCTGTCAGCTGACTCACTCTGTGTTACATCACATCCTGCCTGGTGAAACGCCTCGTCCGTCACCACATCTTTTCCTCGTCGCTCTGAAAAAAAGATCTCGATGTTGTCGTTGCGTGATGTTCGTCCTTTGTACGGGAAAAAAAGACAGTCCTTCTTTTTAGTATCTCTGACTGTACATGACTCGACCGTGTCAGGTCCTATTTTGTAAAGATTTTTGTTAATCTGTATCTATTATGATCCATTTGGACCTGTTTGCCTGCTGTAAACTTGGATATGTTATGGTATCAGTTTAAGTGTAACGGGGGAATGTCCCTCTCTCTCCTTCGGAGGAAATGACAAGAAGAGTCAGACTCGTCCTCTGAGTCAGGAAATGGGGCGTGAACCGAGACGTGTGAACGTACCATCAGACGGATTCTCAGCCCACTTTCCTGATTCACTGTGATGTTGATGGTCCACTCTGAGGTCCGGAGGGTTTAGCCGGGTCCAGATCCGTCTGTGCGGTGAAGTTCCCAGCGTGAGAGGTTCGAGCGGGAGACAGAGGCTCAGACTCACTCACCGTGAGTCCGAGGGATTGAGCTCCGGCTAAACCTCCCAACGCAAACCAGGATAATGACTCCTGCTTCACTTTTCTTCCATGAGCCCCCCCCCCCCCCCCCCCCCCCCCCCGCGCCTCGTCCTCCTCGCTCTGCCCGAGCCACCAGTGGATTGTGATGCTATGTTGTGACTCGTTTCCTATTGGAAGATAACGCCCAGCATGAGGAGAGAAGTCCAGATGTTTTTATAAATATTCATGATTTGAATTATGCTCATCATCATCTTCATCCTCATTGTGATTATATTCATCTTTTACTTTGACAACAAAAAGAAGAGCGTTTCATTTGAAATGCTGCATATATTTTTTCTTGGTTGGTCCATGAATTAAATCGTCAGTAGCAGCCTCGTGTTCTCTGGTGTGTTTTTCATCGTGGCTCAGAATTCAACAAACAGTCGAGCGCAGCAGAATCATGTGCTTTGCAGACATGGCGCATGTTTGCACGCTGCTCTGCAATTACACCGTAAAACCACTAGTGGGAGCAGAGTGTTATAGAGTTTGAAGTATGTCGTTAATGAGGATCTTCACAGGAACTTGATCTTCACAGGAACACCATGAAGCTCTTCTTCATGGACAAATCCCCTTTGGTGCTGTGGTGGTGCCTCCTCCACACACACACACACACACACACACACACACACACACACACACACACACACACACACACACACACACACTCTGAGAACGCTGACGACTCAGCTGGACCACTTGCTCTTTTGCTCTGTCAGGTTTTCATTTCAGCTGTGACAGACTGTGCTGGCAGACACACTGGCCAAATAGATTTGTGCTGCTTGTTTACGTGTGTGTGTGTGTGTGTGTGTGTGTGTGTGTGTGTGTGTGTGTGTGTGTGTGTGTGTGTGTGTGTAACAGCAGTAGTAGTATTAGACTGTGTTTTTAAATTGTCTTCCTTCTGAGTTCACCTCCTTCTTCCAAATGACTGTCCAATCACCTCACGAGTGAAGGAAGGTGCAACCACCAAACAGTGTTTGCAGAGAGGCAGCAGAGCTCAGCCTGGATGAAGGTCTGGAGGACATCTTTTGATTTTTGATTTTTTTATACAGAAAAATGTGAAATGAAATCTGTTTCAGTAAAACTACAGGTGAATCTCAACGGCCAGAGAAAAAATCCTCCGCAGTCGCTTCCTGTCCTCGTTCAGATGAACAGCCTTCATCTTCAGGTGGTCTCTTCAGTTTCAAGGTGAAGGAGACAAACGCATTTTGAGACGCTCGAAAAAAATGTAAATTCCATCAAGTGCAAAGAAGAGAGGTCGTTTTTAATAACGGAACACAAACAGAAAAGAAGAGAACATGTCTCAGCACACCAGGACTGTTTCATGTGTTCAGTCCTGAATCGTTTTGTGATGCAACAACACGTCAGAATTCAACCAGTGGTCCGTCACTTTTTCTTTGTTCTCAAACAGGAAGTGGTAGTCCTGTTTTTAAAAGCACAAAGGGTGTTTTTACCCCAAAGAGTCTAAACCTCATTACTTGTTTGTATCACAATGCCTTTGTTGCCCCGGAGACATTTTAAAGAAGACCATGGATCAAAGTCTGACATGTTAAACGATGCCTTGTGGGTGCGTCTCGTGTCAACACACTAGAGGTGTATCCTTAAGGTGCAGGACAACATCACAATGACCCACATGAAGGGTTCTGACCTCCAATCCACCACCAGAACCAGAGGTGTCTGACTATATCTTCCCATCTTTAGCTTTTTTGGCTCCAGTCCCACAAACCATGAACGGATCCAGAACTAATGCCCCAACATTAAAGCATCGATGGTAAAAACCAACCAATCACCAGCAGCTCGCCCCTCCCACCGCCCCTCCCCCACTCAAAGACACGGGGACATTAAGACTTAACTGGCCGGGTTCAATCACAGGTCATGTGACTCGACGTGGGACTCGAGTGAATGAGCCCATTAAGCTTAAATAGCAAAGTGTGGTCATATCTGTCATGGAGGTGTCGTCACGGCGAGCGGGTCTGTACCCTTGAAGAGACGAAGCTGAGAGGGGAGCGATGGGGGGGGGGGGGACGAAGGGGGGAGGGGAGCGATGGGGGGGGGGGGGATCTGTGGGAGCAGAAAAAGAGGTGAAGAGGAGGTGAAGAAGATGTGGAGGAGGAGGGGGAGGTGCAAAGCTCGTCAGCCACAAACCAGTAAGAACTGATTTGGTTCTGGATCCCTGGTTCAGCTTGAAATCACATTTCCCAGAGGGGAGAAAAAGTCCCAGTGGAGGTGCAGAGAAGGATCCGACCCCAACCCCCGCTGAACATCTCAGTCCAGCACCTTCATGAGGGAACCTCCAGGAATCTGTGAAGGTTCTGACCCCACAACTGAGGCGAGATCCTGCCAAAGGTTCTGGAAAGGTGTCCCGTCTCCCCAGGCTCAGAACTCTGGCAGAGTGTTTGTGTGTTGGTGAGTCTGTGGGTGGGACTGGGGGAAGTGGGGGCACTGGTTGGACTGGAGGGAGGGGGGCTGACTGGGAGCAGTCTGGTTGGTCTGCTGGTTTTCAGACTGGTACTGTTCTAGCTCCCTCTTCCTCCTCATGGCCGACTGCAGCTGCTGCTTGATGATGAGGATCTGACCCTCCAGTTCTGACAGCTCCTGAACCATCGGGTTCCGACCCACACCCGCTCCGGGGCCGCAGTCCACCACGCCCACGCCTCGGCGCTGGGTCGGACCCGGTCCCGAGCCGCCCGGACCCGGACCCGGCCCCGGCCCCGGCCCCGGCACTCGGCCCAGCAGGTCGGAGCGACCGTTGGACGTGGTCACTATGGGCGTGTGTTTCTCCAGGAGAGGGAGACACTGAGGGTGGGGCAGGGGGGTGGAGTGCGGGAGAGGGGGGAGGTCCTGGGAGGACGGGTGCTCCAGGTCGTTCTGCATCTCCTGAGGAAGGACCCTTCGCCTGTTGCAGTGGGAGGAGTCTGCTGGATTCCAACATGCCGACTGGTTGTTTCCCTCATTGCACCTGGAAGAGACGCAGGGAAGAACACACGCATGCAGTTTACACAAATGGACGTACGATACATCAGGTTCAACAGCAGGGTGTTGGGTCGTGGTCCTTCCGGGGTTCATCAGTTCCACCTGAGTCTCTCAGAGACCTGCTGTCATGGAGCCTGCTCGTTAGATCTGCGCTCGGTGCGAGTTAATGAGCTGAAGCTCCACTCCGTCAAATGATTCTATCAGCGTTGGAATGGGATGCGAACAAACAGTCTCTTAATGAGGCAGGTGAGAGAACCTTCACTGTCCAGGACAAACTCATCTCATGTCTGACTCGTTTCCTCTGGCGCCGCCCGTGACTCCACCCACCTGGAGATTCACCTCCATGTTGGAGCTAATGAGCAGCAGCAGCTTCACCAGTGTCGCGCTCTCCTTGTTAGTTTATATATTTCGTGATGATGAGAAGGAGAATTTAAAGTTGTTTTAAAGTCAGTGGACGCTGGAGAAGCAGCCAGGTGAGGTGGGAACACGATGACCATGAACAGAACATTCTTTTTCACTCTGAAAAATAGAGGAAGGTCAAAGGAGAGGAAACATCTGCAAAGCATTTTTACTGACGAGGCTCAAAGTTAAAGAAGCAAGCTTTCAAAATGTTGCGCTTGTTTTGATCACTTGTGTTTATCTCTTTCTCTTCATCAATCAAACTCTGATTTATGGCACAATATGTACAAATGTGCCGAAAACAGTCTTTATGAAATCTCCTGTTTTTCTATTTAATTTCGTTCATTTGATCATTTTGTCTTCTTACATTTCCTCCTGTTTTTCTTGAAATTTTGACAGAAGGATTGAAACACATTTCTTTTTATTCATCGTTATTATTCATCTCATACTTCTGACTTCTCCGGTGCTGAGACCAGAGTGAGCTCTTAAGAACTGTGAAGAGCTTCTGTTTCAAATGGACTTTACATGAGCAGAAGATAAGAAGTGCTACAGCTGCTGCTGATGTTCTCTCCTCCATCCACAGACTCTCACATCTTTTCCAGAGAAAGCTCCTCTCATCCATCTCCACTTCACAGGCAGGACGGATTCCCCGCGTTAGAAAACGCCAAGAGCTCCATTTACATTTTCATCAATATGGACCAGCTGCATGAAGTTCTTCACGTGGGAGAACTTTACCTGATTATCTCACACAGGTTTGACTCAGTCAGGAATGATTCGGTTTGAGCTTCCTGAGGATTCACCGAGTGAAGTTCCTCCACTGACGTCCCCACACATCTGTCCCAGCAGATGTTGGAGGGCCGCAGTCAGAACGAGACGTGAGCACAGCTGCTGTGGTGCTGAGCGGGAGCGTGTCCTTCAAAGAGCAGCACTCTGGGGCAGCTCACAGGTTTGAATCCCGCTGGAGTGTCCGCCCGCCCTCAGCACACTCGGGTCTGCAGAGGTCAGTGACCTCGTCGTCAGAGGCTCTTGAGTGTCTGACGGAGGTGCGCCACAAAACACAAGGACGACCCTCAGATTTTGATTGAGTGACATCTAGTGGCGAAGTTGCATGTTGCGGTTCTGGGCTACTCTTAGAAGATGGAGGTACAAGATGGCGGCCTCCACAGCGAGGACCTGCTCCTCACGGAAATATACAGAGCTCATTTGCAGCAACCAAAACAACTATTTGTACTTTCAGGGGATTATTGACACATTTGAACATCACTATATTTATTTCATTTGTAATTTAGAAATGTGACACAATTTGAAGTAACAAGTGGCATATGATAAAATACATTTACTATATATCTTACTGCAGAATCAGAGTGACCTGCCGAACATAGATTTTTATAATCGAAGAAAACAAACAGTAATTTTATTGCACATTAAGCAACATTTTATTTTATTGTCGTCGACCGTAACTGAGCCTGATCTGCACTTCCAGGACTAAACCTCGTTTCATTGTTGTGTTAATGTACAATGACTCAGCAGATTACGGACTGTGACTGTGATGCAGAGCGCGTTGGATTGTTCAGGAGTGTGTAATCTCTCCTCATTACCTCAGGCCTCCCTCACCCGGCCTCAGCTTGGTCCTGATTATACCTGTATTTAATCCCCACTCTGATTCCTCCACCTGCTCGTCCAATCAGAGCGCCACACTGAGCGAGGGAGCAGAGCGCCGCCTCTCATTCAGTGTGGAATAAAAAAACCTACTCAGCAAAAGGTTGAAGCTTGTTTTGATCTTTCCGCTCCGTAAGAAATGAGTTCAAACTTCCCCCACTTCAGAAATGTGAGAGGGGCGAGCGAGAGAGCGAGCGAGAGGGCGAGCGAGAGGGCGAGTGCGGATAAAAGAGAAGTGAACTGGTGTCAGAAGTGAAGGATTATGTAACTGAAAACAGGCAACATCTGAGAAATCCCCAGGAAGCGCTTCTCTGTGATTGGACTACACGCCCCCCCCCGTCCCCCCCAGTCTCCTGCTGTGACAAACACTGCTCCAACATCGGCCTCGAATTAAGTTCCCGACTCATAATTAACTCGGGGCAGTTTGCAGCATTCTTCTGTTTGTGATTAAAGGCGCAGGCCCTGATCCCACAGCAGGAAGTGAACGGGTGTCACTTCCTCTCAGGCGGATCATTCGTCTGCCGGACACCGAGCAGGAACATCTGAGCTGTGACGGGAGGTTATAGGTTCACGTATGTGGGGGTTCTGTCATGTATTCTACAGCTTCTCAAGGCGCCGAATGTAGTGGCTCCAATGTAGCTCAGTGGTGGAACATGCATCTTAAATGCGTGAGGTCATGTGTTCAATTCCCAACTCCTCCATCCATCCTCAGATGTAGGTTGTTTTAGGTTAAAGTGTTTACTGTAGGAAATTGTGGAATTGTAAATACTTTAAAGGACCGAGTGTCGAATATTGAACTAAACCCGAGCGTCTGTTTTCACTGAGCTGGAATGAGGCCTCACTCTGGAGGCAGCCATGTTTTCACAGTAGCCCTGAGTGGACAAACACCTTCTGAGTCACACCAATAACTACAGTCTTCCTGAGGCTCTGCCACGGGCTCGGAGTATTTAGCTGCCATATGCACGTCCACCAGTAGATGTCAGTGATTCTGACGCACTGTCCCTTTAACAGGCAGCTGCCTCTTGCTCTGCAGACGGTCAGATGTTCTCTGGGCTTCTTGTTGAACAGCTGAATAAAACATTTACTTCCTGTGGCCGAGCAAATGAAGAAATCATGGAGTCCGGTCCTGTGAACTTTGACCTTTGATATTCACCCACACTCACACATGTCTGTGTGTGTGTGTGTGTGTGTGTGTGTGTGTGTGTGTGTGTGTGTGTGCTGTTCCTGCTGTTGCTGCACACCTGCAACTGACTGAATAACAAGGTTCAGGTGCGTTTCTTTTATTCACCTTCTGCTCATGACTCTTCCCATCGAGTGAAAACAAAGATGCGCTCTCTGCTTCTTCTCACCAAATGAAAATCAAGCTAATATTTCTGCCATATTGTGACATATTCTGGAGGTAGAATCAGCTCAATCCTGTAGTATTCTTTTATTTTAACGGCATCAAATCACTAATTCTGTCCAATTCCCCTTTTATATTCAATTAAACTGCTCAAAATCATTGATATAAGTTCCCCTACTCTGACATTCATTCATTCCAGATTGATAAATCAATCAAATGAAATGTAAAGAAATTGCAGTCATGTGAGCTGTTCTGCTGTCAGCCACTTGGGGGCAGTCAACAGGTTTTACCAAGGTTTTGAAGAGCTCTCATGTCCATGGAAGACAAGCTTCCTGTTTCCTGTTTCATGTGTGGAGGCACATGTTGGACCTCCACCTGCTTCCAAATGCTCTGCGGTCACCTGCTTCTGGACTCACCTGGACTCACCTGGACTCAGCTGGACTCAGCTGGACTCAGAAAGCTCAACTTCAAAAGTGTAAGTTAAGAACCTGCTGCTGGGTATGTTTGTATTTATTAACTCTGCCTGCGTTCATATACTTTGGAATCATGTGCTTTGGTTTGGATTGGTTTGTTTGGTTTGGATTTGTTTGGATTGGTTTGGATTTGTTTGGATTGGTTTGGTTTGGATTGGTTTGGTTTGGATTGGTTTGGTTTGGATTGGTTTGGTTTGGATTTGTTTGGTTTGGAGTTGTTTGGTTTGGATTGGTTTGGTTTGGATTTGTTTGTTTGGTTTGGAGTTGTTTGGTTTGGAGTTGTTTGGTTTGGATTGGTTTGGTTTGGATTTGTTTGTTTGGTTTGGTTTGGTTTGGTTTGGTG
>JAFBJT010105748.1:69057-79237 GCA_016785325.1 Chascanopsetta lugubris
ATCGGGGAAAAAAATAGATATATCTCGAGTTATGAGTCAGAAAGCCTCTTCAGGCATCTAAGTGTTATTTAAAGGTTTAACAGTCACTTAACAATAGTTCACTTCTCCTGAGACCATGTGGTGTAACAAGGTTAATGAGTTCCCCCTGTTGTATGTGTCATATTTTTATTTTATTTTAAGAACAAAGATCTCATTTTAAATAACCAGTTAAAGACAGATTTCACACTTGTTATACATAATTATCCCAAAATGCTGCATTCGTGAATAAGGTTTCTACTTCCTGTTTATTTCCGTTGAACAAACGAAGGAATCCTCACAGCGACATGTTTTCAGTGAGAACTGTTTTAGTGCACTTCAGTTCCTGCTTCACTTTCCAAACAATTGAAACAATGAAAAACACAAAGCAGCAGTTTGACCTTCAAACACAGATCCAGTGAGAGGAAAGCACAAGGTGGCGTTCACACATGTTCATACTCTCACTTCTTACACAAAGTGTACATTCAGAAAATCCTTCTTACTTTGATTATTGTTTTTAATCGTTGAAAACTACTACACGCTTGTGTCGGACATAAAATCCCAGGTGAACAGTAATAATCAGGAAAATGCATAAATACGCTGCTTCAGGAAAAAAAGCTGTTTCTAAAAAGAACCAACTTTTATGTAAAAACAAAACAAGATTTCCTCAAAATCCTCCTAATAATTATGCAATAAGTTAAACATTTCTAACCCTCAGTGCAAAACATTTCAAACACAAACTGAAAGGGAAGGGACCGGGAGTCACGTGGAGCGATGGTGTGCGTGAGACAGTGTGTCATCGCCACGGAAACCACAATGTTCTCAGGCACAAGTTCTTAGGCTTTGTCCGCTGAGCCCTTGGCAGGTTAAGATTGATTTGATCCCCCTGAAGTACAGACGCTTAAACGCACCGCTCACACAGTCTGCCGGGGGACTGTCACCGTGGCAACGACACCAGAGGAACTCTTTATCCGTTCTTCTCTTTCAATCCGCATTGTCGAATGCTTCAGAGAGGTGGGAGGCGGCGTATTTTAACCGGAAGCCACCTGCAAAACAAAGACATGCGCACACGCGCACACACACACACACACACACACGCACAGACACACACACGGCCAATCACACAAAAGATGTGTAATCATTGGAGAGCTCTGTTAAAAAAATACTTTGAACATCACAAGCAGCAGGCGAAAGCCATGATGTCTGTCAGGCTACATCTTCTTTTAATACATTAATAATGTATTGTTATTCCTATTTCACTTTACAGGTGGTTTCACACACATCTTTTATACTGACACATTTAGGGTCCTACAACAGTGAGCCCACGTGAGGTGGAGACACACAGGTAAGACCCTCTTAATGCTCTTTAATGGTGAGGGGGAGAGTTTGATGCACGGTGGTCAAATCTGCAGGAATGTCTTTAACAATGTTAAAAAACAGTGTTTTCTAATGAGCCGCTCAAAATGGATGGTAGTGTGTTTAACTGCTGAGACGTCTCTATTTCTTCAGTGTTTTCTAGTTTCGTTGGGCGTGGGCCGTTCTGTGCACCATCGTTTGGACTTGTGGTGTTGGTGGTTAGCCTCATTAGCTTGTTAAAGTATCAACCACTGTAAATCCAAAACTGAAAAGTCACACAAAAGTATGGGAAGTTGATTTAAAAAAAAAATAATAATGTTAGCGTGGTCTGACTGCCTCAGAGCAGTATGGATTCAATGTCTGATAAAGATATTATGGTGTAGGACAGCTCCTACATTGTTAAACAATTCTTAGTAGTGTTCTTTAATTTGAAAAGCTGTCATCGTAAGTATGTATGGGGTCAAACGTTTGATTAAAATGTCATTTAAGTATAGAATTGAGAATTTTATCAACATAATCAAGTGTGTCATGGTGTAGTATATAAAATCCAAAGTATAAAATCCAAAACTAATCAAGCAATCACATAGGATAGTACAATACATAAGATTAATTAAATGACTGGACTACATTCAATTAAAATTGGTAGGTATGGGATCTGAGATGTAATTTTAGTCACAGTACACAGTCGTATGGTGTCCAAAGTTTAATTTGTGTCATTAGTATGGGCTAAAAACATAAGACTGTAGTATTGAATGGGTTAAAAATATATTTAAAATAGAGACAGTATAGTATGGGGTCCACATTAAAAAAATGTCATGGTATTACATAGATACAGATTTTCATTTGACAGGAACAAACAACCCCAAACAGTCTCAGGCAGGACTATCTGAAAGTATAATTTAGTATAGGGTGTGAGAAAAGACATTGTTTCCTTGAAAAACTCTAATCCTCATAGCATTCTTGGCCAGCAGGTGGCAGTGTTCTTCATGTCCCTGACATTTCTGAGTTGACGTGTCTCATGGTGGTCTTAAATGGTTGGAATTGTTCAAAGTTGAATCATTGGGATTCAGCTGGTGGATGAGAATGTAGTTTATATCTATGTGATTCCTTCTTTTAGAATCCATTTTATTCTATTTCAGCTGTAGTTGGCCAAATTTACAACAACTTCCTAAAACACATGTAAGAGTGTTTTTTTTTTTTATATACTTTTTTCGGAATACGTCTGAATAGTTTCCCTTAATCTGAGCTGGGAAAAATACAAACTGGGAGTTTGGAACTACATTTTCCTGTGAGGTGGAATTTGGTTAGAGAGGTGTGGTCGTAGCCAACGCTTCCACCTCGAAGTCGGACAGACGAGTCTGCTCTCCGTTAATAACTTCTCCTCCAATCCCTCCCACACTCCGACCACGCTGTCACTCTGCTGACTGAAACATCTGCGACATCTGTCCGGGACTACATGCGGAATCAAAGGAAAGCTAATGACTCCTCGGTTTTACCTTGCTCTTGGTGGTTGCGTTACCTTGCTGTGAGGAGTCTATGGGGGGCTGGTTGCAGTCATGTGCATAGTGGCCGCTGACTCCACAGTTATAACAGGACACGTTGCCGCTCTTCTTATTGATCCCGCCTCCTCCGCCTAGAGTCACAGCAGGGAGCATCCCCAGGGGGTTCGGGTACATGTGCTGGTACATGCGCTGGCAGAACGACGCCGCCGGCGCCATCTGTTGCTGGAGGTTGTAGGTGGCGGCGGCGGCCACCGCCACCGCCGCCGCCTGGGTGCCCAGCATGTGCGATGGCACATCTGCGTGGGAGTGGAGGGGGCCGTAAGGGGAGGGGTGCGTCGGAGGTGGGGCGGCGGTGAAGAAGGGGGACAGGGTGGCGGCGCCGTTCCCCTGGTGAGGGGGCTGCGCCTGGGTGAGGTAGCTGTTGCTGCACAGGCTGGTCAGCTGGAAGAGGGGCGGGGGGACGCTGAAGACTTGGCGAGCGGCCGCCGCCGCCATTTGGTGGGTGGGGAAGAACAAGGGGGCCTGGCAGCTCGGGGTGCCGCTCACGCTGCTGCTGCTGCCGCTGCTGACTCGCCCGCCACAGTTGTTGTGACAACCACATGTGCCACAGCCCATCGGTTGCGGTTGCTGCTGCTGCTGCTGCTGCTGTTGCTGTGCTGGCTGCTGTGGTGTCACTGGGTGCTGCTGGGTTTGCTGAAGAGTAGCCGGGTTACCAGGGACAACGGGTGCGCCGCCGCCGGAGGAGCCGCTGTTGCTGTAGGAGGTACAGTCACTGTGCGCGGTGCTGTGAGTGAGTGCGGGACTGGGACTGGGGGCGGGACCGGGAGTGTGGGTGGGCACAGCTGGAGGAACGGCGGCTTGTACGTGTCCGGGAGACGGCGCCACTGCAGGTGCGCCTCCAGAGGGCATGGCAGAAGGGGGGACAGGGGCCAGGGCGAAGGGAGAAGGCAGGCCGGATGGCAAGGTGATGCTCTTGGCGTGCGACGTCTCCGCGTGTGGCAGAGAGTAGGTCGGACCCGAGCCGACGCCGGCCGGGTCTTGGCTTGGCAGGGGATGCTGGGGGAGAGAGGAGAAGGAGGTGGGGCCGGGAGTCATGGCGTTCATGGCTCGGACAGGGGCCTGATGTGGGAGCGGGGGCACTGCGGCGATAGGGCCGGCGCCCGCCGCTCCGTCACCTCCGCCCAGAACGGTTTTGAATCGCTGAACAAGAGGCTGCACGGAAATACTTCCTTGAGGATGAAGACCGAGAGACGGAATGCCAAAGGTTGGCAGAACGTCCCGTTTCTCTGGGTCTCCCGCAGTTCCAGGACCTGGGATGGCTGGAGGCACTGAGGGCATCTGGATCATGGTCCCAGAGGAGGACTTCCCCTCAGGGGTGACGCTCTGGCTGGGGGGAGGGAGCAGAGGGAGCGGTGGGGGATCGGTGGCCCCGTTGGGGAGCACGTAGGGCACAGAGTGCATGAAGGGGAGAGGGGGGAACTCTGCGCTGCCCTCGGGGCAGAGAGGCTCCATCGGAGGCCGGTGGTTGTTGGAAGACATAGAGTGGACAGAGGACATGTCCCCCACAACAGCTGGACCCGTCTCGCGCTTGAAGAACGTGTCGGGACCGCGACCTTTACTGGAGTCGTCGGAGTGGCTGTCTGTGTCTGACAGATCAACGGGACAAAAGAGCGACTTAGGTATTGGCTGTTTTGTGCGCGGCTCCGTCCGTTCGTACACATCCACACGCGTTACCTTTGTTGTTGTCGTCCTCACTGTCCAGACTCTCCGCTCCCCTGTGCTGAGGGCTCGATGGAGAGCTGTAGCTTTCTGATGAGGTCTCGCCAAACGTATCCGGACCCGAACACCCGTCTGCAACGACATGAGCGTTAAATGCGCATGAATACTGTTCTCGACGGACAGATAATGAGGCAAACGGTTTGTCTTCACGACGTGGGCTTCCGAAAAATTGCCCTAAAGTATCTAAAGTATCCTAAAGTAAATATCCTAAAGTGGAAGACTGGAGTCGGACCTCGGACCTTCTCGTTCTATGGCGGCTCGTTTTACCCCTCAGCCCCAGCTGCCCCACAATACATATTAGCGGTTGAGATCAAACAGAGCTACAGTGAGTTGTGTAAACAGTTTGGGGCAGTGTGGAACATCACTCAGCGTTAACAGCCAGCACTGTCATAATAGTACATTATAGTGCTTTCAAATATGTTAAAACCTGTGGATCTGTGATTGTGATAGTTATTCAATTATGCACATTAAAGATGAGCCATGCAAATGTCTGACGTGCCACAACAATACATGTTTATGTAAAAGTATCGCACAGTGGAAACCCCCTTCAGAAAATACATCCATTTAACTCTATTATGGGATATGTATCTCAAGTGGACGATCAAATAATAATATGTTGTGGAGGCCGGTAGCAGAAACATCACTTGGTTTTCAAAATGGCAAACCTGATTTTCTTAGCCTGGATTTGCACGCACATACAATTTGCAAGATTAACGATTAGCACTTCCTGTTTGCGACTGGGACAGATTCTGTAAATAATGCACTACTAAGGCGGCAAGTTATATTACACGGACATACATGTTTCAAAGAGCATTCGGACGATCGATGATGTATATCACAAACCTCTCTTCAGTGATGTTTTTTATGTTGAATGTGTCACACAATCGGCCAATCAGCTAAATGTGATCCATTCACAACTTGACTTCACTGAAGTGGAGCCACACACTCTTACCTTTCCTCTGAGGCACCAAACCACCGTTGGTAACAAATCCAACTCCTTTACTCTTCCCCTTGTCCCTGTATAGAGACAGAAGTAGTCAAATCAAATCAAGTGTTATTTATATAGATCGTGACATCAACTGACAAAGGAACAAGGGATAAAACGTGATGTGTGATGAGGGAGGTCATTGGTGCTCAATGAGAGACACATTTGACTAAGCAGCGTGTAAATGAGGATGACTGTCACATTGCAGTATTGGTCATACGTCAAATTACATCACTATGAAAAGCAACAATCATATGCATTACCGACATTCCAATCAGTATGGCATCTATATAGATTATTACCTAAAATAATGAATGCACTTAAATGTCTGGAATTTAAAAAGTCACTGATACATTGATCTTTAAAGGTGCAGTGTGTAACACTTTGGTCATTTTCGTTACTTCAAAACGATTACATTCTGACATTTTCATGAATGTATCCATTCATGAGTGAATCACAATCACATTACCCTCAAATGAGCCCATTGATGTATATTTACATGAGGAGGGGGTCCTCTCTACGGCGGCTGCCATGTTTTTACAGTAGCCCAGAGTGGACATACTAAACATCTTTTGAGTTTTAATGACAAATGAAGTCGACCATAGGTTCTCCTGCATGTTCAGAAGGGTGAGGGTGAGGTGATGGACACAACATGCAACTTCATCACTAGATGTCACCAAAACGCACGAAAGGCAGAAAACACAGCAACAGAGTCACAGCTGAGGATTGACGACTGTTTCCTCAGCGGCATCATCTAACTCTGTGAACCACTGTGATATTGACCGACCTGTCCGAGGGCAGGACTCTGCTCTTAGTTTTAGTGGCTGTGCTGCTTCTCTTGTCACTGTCCTAGAAGAAAAAAGTAAAAAAAATGAAAAGGCATTTAAGAGTAGCTCAAAATTAAAGTGTATTATTCACCCATTCCTTGGATCATGGTGTTTGGGAAATTGTGGAATCGCACCTTTATTGCCCTTTATGTTTAGCGGTTTCTCTACATAGACTGCCGTGTTTACACCAACATGTTTTTACAGTGACTCACAATGAACAAACCAAGCACTTCTGACGTACATTGATAACTGTTAGAGAGGGTTGAAGGCAATTCAGCGGCAACATGTACTGTATCTTTACCTCTCATAACGATTAGCTCCTGCACATAGTAACTTAAAGGTGCAGTGTTTAAGATTTCAGTCATTTTTCTCACCTCTAAAAACATTACAAAACAATACTATACTGACATTTTCATTTTCATTTATAAATCACCTAAATCTATTATTCGAATTATTTATTATTCTAATCTAATTATTTTTCCTCCATTACCCTTAAATGAGCCCATTATTGTATATTTATATGAGGGTTAGGGTTGAGATTTATTGACAAGTGAAGTCTACCACAGGTTCTCCTGCATGCTCAGAAGGGAAGGGTGAGGCGATGGATACAACATGCAACCTCACCACTAGATGTCACCAAATATTACACACCGCACCTTTACACATATAAGTTCACAAAAATGATAACCAGATGAAGATGGTCTGAATGAGTATTATCATAAATACAAATTTAGAGTCGTGGTATCTCTGTAACACTGGTCCACAGCAGCGTGCCCTCTCTCCCCCACTAGTACATGCATGAGGTCTTGACCTATATCAGTAAGATTAGCACAGGGTGCTCCCATTCACATGGCAGTGTGTAATACATCCCGCCACACACGCTAACACGCACACAGTAAAATAGCTGACTGTTGCTGGCCTAAAGTTATAATGATTAACTACCATCCATGCAGCTGTCCTTAACTGTGACTGTGAAGTTTGAAGTTGAGTTAATCATTAATAAACAAAGCTGCTGTTACATGTATTTTTTTTTTGTTTTTTTTAGGAGAGCAAATTGGACAGGGGGCAGCTCCTACTTCGAGTTGACTGTTCTTGACGAAGTTAACATTGCCTCGTTTCTACATACCTTCCCCTGGTCAGTATCCTGATTGCTCCTCAGTGCACAGCTCTTCTTCCTCCTCTCAGCAGGACCGTTGACCTCTGCGGTGTGACCTCCCCTCCAACTGTCCCCCTGAGAGGCTTTGGCACTAGAGAGCCTGACGCAGAGAGACATTGGAGTTCATGTCCGTTCATACACGTGGAGGATAATAATATAATGATGACGACGACGGTATTACATAACAAGTTTAACCAAATGTAGGTCTAGCGTTCAAGATTTAGAGTAAAGCATCTCCATTGCTATCGGTAGGAATGAAATAATCACACTGCTGTTGTATGAATCAGTTGATTGAACCACTGCAGCTTTTAATATCAAGACCTAGCCTTTTATATATTACATGACTCACAACTTCCATGGTTGTGAGTCGGGTTCTCCTGCATGTTTTGAGGGTAAGGTTTAACTGCGACATGCAACTTCATCCCTATCACTAACTAAATCCTACATGATGTACCTTTAAGTTGTCTTATTTTTGTCATTGATGTCAAATTGCGGTTCGTTCTCTCCTGTATCTCGTAACTATATCAAACAGTTATGTTCCATTAGAGGATATGAACTTTATATTGTTATATTATTGACTTCTTTTGACATCCAGATGAAAACATTTCATTTTCATCTACTCACCCTTGACTAGGACTCTTGGTCCCATGCTTTTTCTTGTGTCCCTGAATGTACGGCTCTAAATCTGAAAAATAAATCAACCATCAAACGACAGAATTCCATAAATGACTGAAATGTGATGTCAAACGTGTCATCGTTTTTTTTTACAGGACAGTGAGCAAAAGGAGAAAAATGAATAGAACAGGTATTCATTTCATTGCACTTGTAATTTAGTTAGATGTTAATGTAACAGTGACATCAAGGATGGCAGTGTAACTCACTGTACATACGTATATTCAGCACTGCTTATGTAAAATGCTATCTTTGCTTTTTCTATTGTTCAAGTTAAATTTTTGTTGTGAACCTAAAGGAAATGATATGAAATTGTGTTTATTTAATTGTTTTAGCATTGGGTATTATTATACGTGTTAATGACTCGAGTGCGAGATTCTGAACTCTGACTTATTCTGATGCAGAGTTTGAGCGGAGTCAGGGCTGCAACAGCTCGTGCTGAACATGAGCAGGCAAATATAGCTGTGAAACATGAGGATTTGAAACACACTCAGGCTTCCTCAGTGACCTCCAAAAATAAATACTCGTTAGCTCGTCGCATTTAGCATTTAGCATAGGCTGTGACGAGAGTAGCAGAGGTGAAAAACAGCCACGGTTCGGCCCCTTTACTCTGTTTATACAGGCCACAGATTGTTTTTTCACCCTGTCACTCTGCCAATAATCCCCCACACTGAGGGAACACAGGAAATGAGCTGAGACGGGATTTAACTTCCTCTCACCTTCCTCCTGACTGGAGGCGTCGGAGCAGTCCTGGTAGGCCTTTCCCAGCTGGCAGTTGCCTATAAGAAAAAAATGTATATAAAAATCACTTGATTTCTCATACCAGTGCTTCACTGTATCAGATGTGATTCGTGATCTGAAGATATATTAGCAGCTGCCAGATGATACAAAAAAGGATTCTTATAAGGAGGTGTAAACATTGCATTTTTGTTGCATCAGTTGCTGTTAACTATAGTGTTTTCCGTTTTTCCTTGACATAAAACGTCTCCGTTTCCTGTTTGTGTATCAGCAGTAGCATCAACATCACTAATGACCAATGCCCAGACAACAACTGCAGATAGAAATGAACAGATAATGCATCTGCCCTGAAACAGAGCTAAAGATACTGTGTGTAAGAGTTCAGTCATTTTTGACACTTCTAAAAAGTATATATTTTTTAGATTACTGACATTTTCAGGAATTTATAATCACCTAAATGTTTTATTTTTTTCCATGACCCTAAAATGAGCCCTTTTATGTATATTTACATGAGGAGTGGGTCCTCTATGGGGGCTGCCATGTTTTTACAGTAGCCCAGAGTGGACATTCTAACCATTTTGGTGTTTTAATGACATCTACTCACATCTACAAGCAGTGGGTTTCACAGAGTAAGTGGAGTCACAATTGAAGAAGCTGCAGACTTTTCTGGTCTGTCTGAAGACTGGTGGAGCAGACAGGAACCTTTCCCTGGAAACACAAACACAAACACACACACACACACCTCCTTATTCAAATATGTATAGCAAAAGAAACAAATCCCATGAGATGACAACATCGGGCCTTCACCACAGGGTGGCTGTGATCAAGCACCACATGGCAGCACTTTACTGATAAAACAACAAACATTTAAAACCATCTGTTTTAATGACAATATGGTGCAGTTGGACTGAAGTTAAAATAATAAAAACAAAAAAGCTTTCCCCAGACAACGTTGGAGCTGAGATCCATAAAAGGCGAGAGACTTACAAAATACAAGCAGCAACAATGTTTGCAGTGCAGCTGGGTTTAGGGGCAGGGCCTGTGCTCCCAGTTTCCTTTCACACAAAAAGAAACCGATGGACTGTGTGTGTGTGTGTGTGTGTGTGTGTGTGTGTGTGTTGTCAGAAAGAGGCAGAGCCAGATATACAAT
>JAFBJT010105749.1:0-23989 GCA_016785325.1 Chascanopsetta lugubris
TATATACACATATAGATATATATATTATGTAATACTGAATATGGTGATGCAGCATACAAATAGCGTGCAATTATTTACAGTGACAAAATTAAAAATTAAAAAACAAATACAAAAAAATAAAGCTCTTCATTAGCCAACAAAAAATCACCGGTTCAACCAGGCAGAAGGAAAGAAAAGGAGAGGTAAAAATAAATAAATAAAGTCCCTCAGGGCTGTTACCTACACAACTCTCTCTGTGTTCCACCGGGCAACCACCGGCTGCAGACGGATGAAGCACAATAGGAAGTGAAAAAACATGCAGTTCATAGGGTGGCCACTGGGAGCTGACTCCAAAAGGGAGCAAATCCCCATAGACTCCCATGTTAAAATGGCCAACTTCAGAGGTGAATTAAACATGTTTAACGCCTGGTACAAACTTTGATTTTGATCCCAGTCAGTCACATGTTTTCCTGTGACAACTTTACGGGGTTGAATTTGTTTCTAACTCACTAACGTTTGAAATTGTGCATATTTAGGGTCGTGGTCTCTTGACTGACACCCGAGCCGACCTGTGACTCACCGTGGATGAGGTGACGGCGCGACGAGCCGACCCACAGCTCTGCGTGTGCTCCACCTCTTTGCCCATTTTCGAACAAACAGGGAACCAGGAGGAGTTAGGATTTGAAAAGATGGCGACCGCCCACAATTTGCCACCAAACCACTCAGATGAAAGGAACGGGTGACGTCATGGACACTACATCCATCTTTATATACAGTCTATGGTTCCACCAGACTTCCCCCTCTGGATTCAAAATGGCCTCTTTTTAAACTGCTATCCCCTCCCATGGGGCGCAACTAACCCAAATAAACTACGAATTTGGCTTTTTTTTACTGTCTGTGTACATACACTTAATTTTACGGACCTCTAAAATTGAGGAAAAATCTAACGGAACTTCCTCTAAAACTTCCCCCACATTAAACATTTAAAACATTTCCAATCATTTAATAAAGGAAAAAAAAAACACAAAAGACGCTGGTCACGTGACACTCCAAGCGCGCCAGATTGTCCTTCAAATACAGCTGAGTTGGCTTCGCCCCCGTTTGGCTGTCTGTCTCAACGGCATGAACAGGTAGGGTGGCGTCAACCACTTGTTTGTGTGTGTGTGGCGTGTGGAGGGTGGAGGAGCGCGCGCCTGTGTGTGTGTGTGTGTGTGTGTGTGTCTGTGTGTGTCTGTGTGTGTGTTTTATTGTGAAGAACACCTGAATGTGCTTCGAACGGGCAGAGTGACGAGTGCCGTTCTGTCACGTGGAGGTTTTCTGGGTTGTAGTTGCATCGAAACGCCACTAGAAGGCGGACTCATCCCATGTAGAAGGGAGGGAAAACGTCCTGAGCTTCCTGCACGGAAGAATAGTGTTGCACAATCGATAACGATGCAAAGTGATACTGAGAAAAAGTTGATTGGCTTCACTTTCAGCTCAGCCAGCAGCTGATATCAGCACAAACACGTGATCATTTCTCTGTTTAACAATATGCAGAGGTCATCCATCATGGTTGAGTTTGAAATCTGTACATTGACATGCCACACAATATCATTGTTCCTGTAAAGCCTAATTTTGAGTGAAATGTCTGAAATGTACTAAGCGGGTAAATAAGCATCACTTTGTGTCTGTGAATCTAACTCTTTAACTCTCGGTTATTCTGTGAAATCAATACAATCCTTTGAAACTGCCTTTTAGACAGTGTGGTGCCCCACTCTAGATATACAGAGGCCAACTCAGAGACCTGCTGAGGAGTTGTAGGTTGCAGATGAATTACCTGTCACCTCAATCCAAATGTGTAGGTGAACTTCTGTTACTATAGCCATAACTCATGAAACCACAAAAAGTATTTTGTTTGTCTGCTCTGGGCTTCTGTAAAAACACGGTGGTGCAACATGGCCGCTTCGAGGGCCCCTGAGGCCGTCATGAACATGAGGCTAATTCTACAGCAATGAAAAGAAGAATTTGCTGTATCATGGTTTTATCTATACAGTTATTTTTAGATTTAATTTCTGCTCAATGATGAATTTCACCAGAAACTCACTCACTGGATTTATGAGGCAATATTATACCTGTGATTCATTTGATGATGATGATGATGAAGAATAAGTATATTCTGACCTATAACAGTGCAAGTCAAACACATAGGAACAGCCTTTATATCGGAAAAGGTGTGGGATGAAGTTACTTAACACATTTATAGTTGATTAAAGAAAACACCCTTTTGTGTATTGCATTTGCATTCACATTTACATGTCAATATACTCTAGATTGATAGAATCTGTTGTTTGCAAAGTGATGTTTTACACAGCAATGGAGGCCCCATGCTATGTTTGAACACTCTTATTAATCACCTGTTGGGTTGTGTTTGATTCGGGACAAAGGTTTTTCTTTTTGATGGCCACATGTCTGATCAAACGTTGGCACAATCAAACGGGTCCGTGTGAAATGGGATCACTCTGAGCTCTCTGCACTTTTAGAACCTCATCGTCTTTCATCTGAATTTGCTGAATACACCTTTTCTTACCTCAACCTTTCATCTTCAGACTATTTCAACAGGTGCATTAGTGAAACTCTGTATGGATGAGTATTATTGTTATTGTTGTTGTTGTTGTTGCAATATTATTCTTGGTGTTGATGCTGTTGCTGTTGCAATAGTGATGATAGTATGTAAATGTGGTAACGATGGTTGGTGGAGGCGAACCTGTATATGTGGAGGATTATGCAAATGAAGTACGTGTTAGTACTTTCAGAAGATGTGGGAAACAGCATCACTAAACCACTGACTCATAAAACAGGATTTAGCTTGACTTGAGTATCCATATGTTTCCTGCTTGTGTGTGTTTTACCTGATATATTATAATATTCTTATCAGAATATGACATTCCGTGGATGTTGAACTGTCATGACACATCCAAGATGGACCCAAACTCCTGGAGGCTCGAATACGAGTTCACATCATTAAAGTCAAATGCGTGGGTAGCTATGGGTACGAGCTGGGTTCTACTATAAAGGAAGCAGCTGGCCTGTGCACGGGGATGAGATTCATCTCATGAATGAGACCATGGGTCACAACTCCTCAGTGTCAGACTGCCGGTGCTATATGTGTCTGTTTCCATTCCCAGCTCAATGGAAAGATCAGACCGCCGTCACGTAACCTGCTGGACTGGGTAATTCGGGTAATTGGATGACCTGAGTTTCCTGGGAGGTGCCGGACACTCCCTTTATGGGTGTGGAAATAAAAGTGTGCTACAAAGAAAACCAACTTTATGATCTCAATGGAACAAAATACTAGAGAAACAATTATGACCCAGATAGTACATTATATTTACATGAAATTACAAATAGGTCCAACTGTCACATTCGATAAGAGCTGTGTTTGAGTTGTTAAAAAACAACAACTCAAAATTGATTTTATAGAATAGAAATATTTTCAGAAATATGCAATTACCTAAATACTTCAGGATTTAAGAACTTAAGGATAACATAGTTTCTCCTACATGCATGGAAGTAAATGGTATTCACTACAAGATATCACTTAACGCACTGTCCATTTATGGATATACTGTATAGATTATTTATAGATTATTAACAGTAAACAGTTGCCCAACATGATCATTCAAAGTGTACCTATGTAATGATTTCACATGTAAATCTAATATGTTTTTGACATTGAGTGGGTTGTTCCCTGTGCTTTTCTTTTGAAAGGGATGTTTTATGCATTTGAGCGTCATCTATTCACACTCCTCAACAGTAGGTGCTGATAATCCCCTGAAACCTGCAAAGTTTGTTTTCATATGCTAATTGACACAGCATAATGCATGTATGACACAGACTGCATGACATTTGCATTGTATTATATTAGGTTCTAAAGATGGCACTTATAAGATGCATTTCTTCGTTTTTAATTCTAATGCAGCTAATTGAGTATAAAGGGAATATTTCCCTCTCTAGTATCGCCACCTGCTGGTCATTTTTGTCATTATCATCATTATCATTATCTGGGTTTAAATTGTACCATCATTTCATGAAAGTCATTTGAGAAGTTGAACATTTTCCTCGATTCGGGTCGTGGCTCATCATCAAGGGGTGATGATGAGTCACGGACCCACACCAGTTGAGAACCACTGGTGTAGCTGAACACCCCTCAACTCATCTATTCCAAGCATGTAGAAGAACCTGTGGTGGCCTTTGGGTATTAAAACTCAACAGGTGATTAGTTTGTCCAATCTGGGCTGTTGTAAAATCATGTTGCTGCAACATGGCTGCCTCCATACAGAGGGTATGCCCCTGTTGTAGATATGACATGAAAGCATCAGTGGAATTGTTCCATATTCAGATTCAGATTTTGTGACATCAAGTGGTGAATTTGTTTACTGCAGCTGAATACTCTTCATTTCATCCTCCTCTACAGACCATGACAACCGCAAAAAAGTTGTTGGGTTTGTCCATTCTGGGCAACTGTAACCGAAAACAAGAATTAGAAATATCAGGCAATTCAATGGATACACATTGGATTACACATTGCACCTTTAAATTGGATTAAACTGCATTTTGAAGGTGCAATGTGCAAGATTGATGATGTCACTTCTATTGATAGGAAAAATGCATCAAAACATTGACATTCTGACAATGGAATACTGGGGAGCGGGTCCTCTCTACGACGGCCACCACGTTTTACACTAGCCCAGAGTGGACAAACTAAATATTGTGACGTGGATCTCTTTTTAATTGCACTAATGACACACAGGCAATGATCTGCAGAGCAATTACCTTTACTGAAGCTTAACTTCACTCAACATGAAACAGCCAGAACGGAGGAAACTGAGGAAAACAAAAGCTAAATCTGACACTCATTTTACACCGAGAGTATATGTCACCAAATCTTACTCACTGCACCTTTAATACTGAAAAACAGAATAGATTTACATTTCTTGTCAACAAGAAAACAGTCACCAGTTGCCCCAACAAATACAAAGAAGTACACAAATAAATAAACAAATCCATAGAAAACCAAACAATGGATGGACTTCCGGTCCGTGTCGTGAACACAGAGAACATGTTTGGTCACAGTTTAAACAGATTCTCCCCTGATAAGAGACATGCTGTAATTAACCCTAACCCTCCCGTTACCCTGCTCTAGAAAAGCACCTGAGCCTCTCAAGTGCGGTAAAACCTGTAACCCTTCTATTAATGGAAACACAGCCCTAAAAACAGCAGCCCCGCTGATTGGCTCGTCCGCGGGTTCGCCCCTCTCATTGGTCAGCCCGGCTGTCAATCACCGGGGCTGCAGCCGCTGGTTCGTTCAATCCGCCGCATCCACACAGTCCAACTAATCTGCGTAGAATCCGCAGCCATCGCAACTAGACAGTGTCGCAGCGGCCCCGGAGGCTCCGACCGAGCATCTGTTGGAATATCCACGCGTGGGAACAAACGCCGCACACCCCCCCTCCCGCACAAAACCCACGAGCTCATCCACCAGAGGAGAGAGAAGCGGGTAAATGGATTTTCAATCGCTGTCGTGACTCTCCTCCGCCGCCTCGCACCGCATCCCGCGCCCCCGTCGCCGCAGCATCCGTCACACCACCGCGGCTCGCCTCCTCTGCAGACATGGGCACCGTGCTCTCCATCTCCCCCGCGTCCAAGAAGGCGTCCATCATGGACTCGGAGGTGGCGGGCGACGCCGCGCTCAAGAGCGACAAGAGCCTGAAGCGCCACTCCATGTTCGTGTCCCTGTCGTGGAAGAAGCTGGTGGCCAACTCGGCCAAGAAGAGCGCCAAGAAGGTGACGCCGAACCCGCTGGGCGCGCGCGACCCGCCGCGCGGCGGCCAAGTGGCGCAGCTCAACCACGAGAACGTCCGCAAGACGCACCAGCACGAGGAGCGGAGACTCAAGGCGCCCATCCCGGTGCCGGTGCCCACGGTGCCCATCGTGCCCACGGTGCCCGCGGTGCCCGCGGTGAACCACGACGCGCGGCTGTCCTCGGTGCAGAAGCAGCCCAGCAGCCTGTCCCTGGTGTCCCCGCGGCGCATCGTCATCCAGGCGTCCACCGGCGAGCTGCTGCGCTGCCTGGGGGACTTCATGTGCCGCCGGTGCTACAAGCTGAAGGAGCTCAACTGCGCGGAGGTGATCCTCTGGTTCCGCAACATCGACCGGACGCTGCTGCTCCAGGGCTGGCAGGACCAGGGCTTCATCACGCCCGCCAACGTGGTGTTCGTGTACCTGCTGTGCGAGGACACGGTCGTGGACACCGTGGACTGCCCCGCCGAGCTGCAGGGCACCTTCCAGACTTGCCTCTACCTGGCGTACTCCTACATGGGCAACGAGATCTCCTACCCGCTCAAGCCGTTCATGATGGAGTCGAACAAGGACGTGTTCTGGGAGACGTCGCTGCGGATCATCAACCGGATGAGTGCCAAAATGCTGCAGCTCAATGCGGACCCGCACTTTTTCACCGAGGTCTTCCAGGACCTGAAAAACCAGCGAGACACCAGCGGCGACACCAACCTGGACCGCTGAGGTGGGGACGAACACGAAGACACTTGATTGTGTTCCTTTTTTAATTTCATCGATAAAGAAGAATGTGTGTTTTTGGGGGGGCAAGAACCACGCGAGAAGGTGGTTTTGAATCAAAGGACTGAAGGAGGGAGGGAGGGAGGGAGGGTGGGGGTGGGGGGGGCGGTGGGGGGCTTCTCCTCGCCTCCTCCGAACATCTCATCATGATCAACAAACGCATAGGCTGCAAATGTAGGAGATCACATACTTGCATGCCAGTGGTTTAACGTCCCTTGATTTTTTTGTCTCATGCCCTGCGACCTGCAGAGGGATGATCACTCCTCCACCACCACCACCACCACCCCCACCTCTGCTCCATCCATTAGCCCACTTTCCGCTCCTCGGCGCGGGCATGGCGCAGCGAGGTGAGGCGGCACCAGAATAGATCCAGGCTGGAGAGGCGGAGCTGTCCGAGGTGCTGACCTGTGCAGCCACCTCCTCTTCCCCCTCCTCCTCCTCCTCCTCCTCCTCCTCCACCCTCCTGCTTATTACACTTTTCAACGACAGAGCTTGAGCGTGGCTTAGCGACAGCGCACCCAGTCATCCCAGTGCGTTTGCAGCACATAAGCCTAAGCCCTGCAGAGTGAGACAGTGGCACCGTGCACGGTGCACGGGGCCGAGTGAAGCTCTTCTTTCCACATGCAACAAACACCTGACTGCATGATCCCTCAGCATTACTTTGTACAGTTCCCATGTGCTAACCTTGAGTCGGATGTGGCAGAAGCATCTTTTAGTAACCCGGTCGATCGGTCTGCTTTTGTGAGACACCAAATTTTCCAGTGGTGAAATTGACAATAGCTTGTTTGGTTTCTTGGTTTTTTTTTTTTTTTTGCCTATTTGTGACACAGTAGTAATGTATCTGCAGCTGGATCGAGCTGAAGGGAGTATTAAGCTTCCCCCTAGAATGTGATCAACTGCATTGAATGGCCCTTTAAATGGCCACAAACAGCAGCACAATCAACAAAGAGGCCTCTGTTGTGTTATTGCTTACCAATACAAGATGGCTGCCGTGATGTGTTGCTTCGCGACGCGTCACCGAGGTGGATGAGAGACTGAGTCGGCTGTTGTGTTCCTGAGGTTTTTATGTGCCAACTGTAAAAATGTCATGGCCTGCACTTTATGGTTTACATGTACATATCCTCCATGTGAATTTGATTTTCTATTGATCTCTGCCTGTTTTTGAAGGTGGCTGCGTATGGTGTGCAGTAGTTCAAGCAAAAGAAAACAAAAGAAAACAAAAAAAATTGCAGCTTAATGTTCAAACAGTATTTTTTGCCCTGTTTTGTAAAAACGTTGTTTCCTCATGATGTAAACACAGAGTTATTCATACAGCATTTGCACACGGGTGTCATTGCAGTTTCTATAAGCTAAAATGTGATTTCAATCAGACTGAAACCAAACTCATCAGACCAATGTGGTATATTCAAGTATTCTGGTCCTTCTCCAAGAAGTGATCATTGTAACTTTGTGTCATTGTTTTTGGAAAAGTGGAATTTGATGCTGCTATTTTGCACAGCTGTGAACAAACCCTCCATGTTTTTGTTGCACAGTGGTACGAACATAATGGCCATGTACCAACATTATTATTTGTTTGTTTGTTTTTGTTTTTCGGATGCTGGAGCGTTTGCCATTCTGTCACCAAGTTTATTGGTATAGAACAATCATCTGTGACATCAACCTTTTGTACAGGTCATTTTTTCCCATACATCAGCTATGGAGAATAATATTTAGGTGTGTGTTGCCCCACAGTCGCATTCACTTGCTCTCTGTTATTAAAAGGCCAATACAGTGAATGTTTATGGTGACCATGATGAAATAAATCCAAAATTCTATAGAATATCCGGTCTCTCTTGCATTGCTTCGATCATGTCCGTCTTTGTCTCGATTCCCATGTGCTGCCGCCGCATACACAGACACAGGGCTCTATCTTGCATTTCGCCCAAGCACTAACTTCCGCAGACAACCTCCTATCGACTGATACCGCCCACTAATCCTTGATTTGAAGGGAGCCCTTGAGATGTGCTTATGCAATGAAAAATAAGTCCATGATAAGATGCTCAGCATGAGGTTGCCATGAGACCAAAACTCTGGAGATGTTTCCCGTTGCCATGAAACAAACTCTTCAGACAGCGTTCATAATACGTGCAGAGGCGAATGGTGATGTGCCGCAGGGAGGACGGACAAACGGCTAATCTGTGAAAACAGCCGCATGGAATCCTATAATGTGTTACAGTTGAATTAGCTGTGGTGTTCGCAGAGGATGGCGAAGCCTGCTGACACATTTAAAGGGTATTTTTGGCCACTGGTTCGCGTGCCCTGGGTATTCTGATTGAGGTCACATCCTGAAATGGGAACACTGAAGATGGCAATCTCTAAAACAGGAAAGGCCTGCAGAACCCCTGCTAAACTAATTTCACAGCATCAGTTTCTCATACTGGCAATGTCCATTGAAATCCATTGTAATGTTGATGTATGCGTATAGTTGAATGCGTGACAACAAGTCATATACTGAAGGTGCAGAAGCTTCCTTTGTGTGCATGGATGATTTAGTGAATGACAGAATGGAGCCAGATTGAAGAGGCTTTCCTCACAGTTTTATGAATAAGCCACATGGGCTGGAGTGTTCCTTCATGTGATTGGTTAGAATCTGCTGCAGTCTCAGAACTGTCTGTGACTCTCACTCTCTCTCTCTCTCTCTCTCGCCCTCCCTCCCTCCCTCCCTGTGTGTATGGTATTAGTCTATCAAGGACATACAGTATCTTTTTAAAAGAGGTAAAAATGGAGGGACGCAGATTTGAACCGTGAATCGTGAAATCAGAATGCAGAGGAGGCTGAGATTTAAAAGAAAGTGGAGCAGGAACAGAGATGTGAAACGGAATGAGAGAAGCAAGGACAGAGGAAAGGAAGGGTTCACCTTTTATGTATTCTGCCATCAGACACCAGTATGAGGAGGATTCAATCCACCTATCCGTCCACACACCCACCCGTCCATCCATCCATGCATCATTAATTCCATCACCTATCTAAAACATGGATCCCCAGCCTCAACAGGTCGTGTTATCCACATACATTTTTGCAGAAATTAGTGACATCTGGTGGTGAGTGACCAGGATAGAAATAAACATGTCTTGTGTATATATATATATATGTCTTGTTTAGTCCGAGATCAAACTAATGAAAGAAGTAGTCAGGATGTGAGAGGTTTGCAAATGCAATATATAGGATTTAGTGACATCTGGAGGTGAAGTTGCATGTTTCAGCTGGATATCCCTCACCCCACACCCTCTCCCTTCCAAACACAGAGGGTAATCTACAGTAGCCTTGAAACTCAAGAGTTTGTCCATTCTGGGCTACGGTACGAACGTCGTGGTGTAACATGATGTATATATAAATATATAAATATAAAATGTATAAAACCCTATTTTGCCAATCATGACAGTATAAATCACACCTAAACATGTACACACTGAACCTTTACTCCGCTAATTCAACACAATACAATAGGAAGCAACATAGTATAGTAAGTAAAGGCTGTCGGATACTGGCCTATCAGATCTAGCTGTTGGCTGGTTCTCTAATTGGCTCTCTTAGAATAGAATAGAATAGAATAGAATGCCTTTATTGTCATTACACACAATGTACAACAAGATTGAAGATCTGCAAGCAGTGCGATTGCAGCTCTGTGGTCTCTCTTCCAACTTTCTTAATGTTACTAAAGGTGTTCCACAAGGTTCTGTCTTAGGACCTAATCTCTTTACTATTTATACTAACAATTTGTGTCAAAACGTAAATGCATCTGTTCATCTTTATGCTGACGACACCATCATTTGTCCATCACCACCATTTTGGGGACGTCTAAAACGTCTCTTAAAGGTGCAGTGTGTAAGATTTGCGGACATTTAGTGGTGAAGTTGCATGTTGAATCCATCACCTGACCCTCACCCTTCTGAGCCCGGAGGAGAACCTATGGTAGACTTCAGTTGTTGATAAAACTGAGAAGATGCTTAGTATATCCAATTTTGAAATTTTGTAAAAACATGGCGGCCCCCATAGAGAGGACCCGCTCCTCATGTAAATATGCATTCATGGGCTCATTTAAAGGTAATTGGGAAAAAATAATACATTTAGGTGATGATAAATTCATTAGAATGTCAGTATGTAATTGTTTTGTAATCTTTTTAGTGACAAAAATGACCAAAATCTTACACACTGCATCTTTAAATACCCTGGAGAGATCATCTCTTGGTACCTGCAGTTTTCCTCAATTTATTGCTTAGCACTTTTTACACATGTATGTAGTTTCTTTGTATTGATCCTGTTTGACTGTAACTCTGTGGCATTTTGTATTATGTTGTGGCTGTCTCTTGAGAATGAGACCCTGTGTCTCAACGAGATTACCTGTGTGTGTGTGTGTGTGTGTGTGTGTGTGTGTGTGTGTGTGTGTGTGTATATATATATATATATATATATATATATATATAAAGGTGAAATTAAATCAAATCAAATAAATAGTGTTATTGCATGCTAAACTATTTTGCAATCTAGAATATCACATGTATTTCTCTTGGATTTCTTGTCTGTAATCACAGCCATATAGTCATTATAGTTATATAGTGCATACATGTCATATATGTGCACCATCACACAGTGAAGGTAGATGACAGCACAGGGGTGAGAAAGCTCTTTGTTTTCAGCCTCAGATTGACTCTATCTGACAGAAGGTAGCAGCAGCAGCAGCAGCAGCAGCAGCGAGTTATGTAACAGCCTCACAGCACAGCAATGCCAGCCTTCACTTCATTATTAAGATTCAACCCAGGTCTCCGGCATATCTGTCTGCCAGCCTGCTTTCTGCATTCTTCTCGGCTGCGTCTCTATAGTAACGGGTAGGTAAGTGAATGAGAGCCGGACAAAGTGAGCTGTGCGGGGCCGAGAGCGTGGGCTGCAGCGCCGCACAACACATTCACGCCGAAGACGTGCACGGCTCTATGTGATATTACATCACATTCTGCTCCCCTACACACAGGAGGGAATAAAGAACATAGAACTCCAAGCGATGCTCGGCCACACAAACCAGGAAATTCAATAAGCCAAAAACAATGTGGCGTATTTCATTAGTCTCCATCCACACAATAAGTCATGCAGTGACAGCACAGCCTCTGTGACTGACGGCCTCTAGATTGGAACTGTCACTCCACATGGCTCCGATCAGATTGATCTGAAATCTATTCGTTGCTCTTCAAAATTAAATTAAGATTATATTAAAAAATATGATATGTTTATGAACTGTGGAGCAGTGTCGACCCTCTGTTGTCACAAAGAAAAGAAAAGTGTCACACTGAAATGCTTTCATTTGCCTAAGCACTCAATTATCTGAGATACAAAAGAAAAATCTAAATATGGGGACAAACAGAACTGAATCTCACAAATATCCTTTTATGACCCTTTGCAGAGGTCTGCCAACAACTTCACATGGTAGATAGTACTTCACTGAATATTCCTGATTTTAGTTTTTCCATCAAGATCTGTGAATAATTTCCAGGGAAAGTTATAGAAATGTACAAAAACAAAATCAAGAAACAAAGAAGTCCATACAGTGGCATAAACATTACCATAAGTTACCTGTTGGACAATATGATATTATTACACTGGCAACATGTCTGAAATCCCCACAGTAAAGTTTAACATGTACACATATTACAAATATATGTATGTGATTGATTTCATGTGGCGTTATATGTTGCAAAGACACACTATGAAAAGAATAGGTATCTGTCATATACACAAGTATGTTAATATGTGCATTATGGATAAATACCAAAACCTTTGTGTAGAAAAGTATATCAGTGAAATTGTTCTTATTTCTGATGCATTTTATATTTAGACATATTTATATGTCATATATGATTTTACCTCATATCTGCTAATATTTCATACCTGAAAATCTAATGTACATCACCTGTGGATTTATGACCACATCCACCACTGTTATTAGACCCAACCAATGGAAATGAAGGAAAAACATTTGACTGTATGTGTATTATTTATTTTCACTTTCTTTGTCATTTTCTTTTTTAGTTTGAAAATGGATTATTTGTGGAATGAATACACACGCAGGTCAAATAAAGGGGTCAAATCTGGAACAAGTGAGGGAACGCTACATTGGGATTAGGTCTATTTGCCGTCCTCTTGCTCTATAACCATTGTGCTAATCCCTTTAACTAGATTACCTCAGTGCTGAGTTGTAAGTGAGAGGTCATCAGGCCGCGGTTAACATGCCATCATGAAACAAGGTTCAACTCTTCCTTCACCCCCTCACTCACTTCTTAACATGCCACTATATGCTCCACTGACTGTCAGGCTCCACACTTCACTTGATATGTGATGACGCTTTGTGTTATTCTTCCGGCACCTTTTGTATTTATATTTCATTTGTTACACAACATTCCAAACTGTAACTAATTCGTTCAATGACTGTGCACCCACTAAAGTGTTTGTTTTCATATTCTCTATTCTTTACTTACCAGTGAATCATTCCACGCAGCATGAATCTGCATGATTATTCGTCCATTTAGTTTTATGTAACAGAACAAATCCGACCTTGAATTTTTGAAGTAAAGTGCTTCTCCGAGCGCAGACCATTATCTGAATTGACAAATTAATATTTGGAGCGAGGTATTACGGGATTTTCTGTCTTGGAGCTTATAATATCTGTCACATTTGGCGCAGACTGTGCCACATCTCCTCCACAGATACTCTCTGTCAGAGGAGTGGAGTTAGAAGACTCCCACTCTTGACTGGATAGAAACCAGTGTTTGAAATGTCTGGCCTTTCTGTGACCAACATTTTCACAACATAGCCTCACACATACATTTTCCCAATGTATTCTGAAAGCTTTCACGGCATTTCTTTGATAATGAGCCCCCCCCCCCCCCCCCCCCCCCCCCCCCCCCCCCCCCCCCCCATAGCCTGGATGGATGTTGTGGCACGCAATCGGAGGAACCTCAACATCTCTCTCCCCCAGGCATGGCAGATGGCGGAGGACAGAAATAGATGGCGTAGCCTAGTGAAGTTAGTCGGCTCTACACACCTTATGCAAGAGGATGAGTGAGTGAATATCTGGTGAAATAGATAATATAGTGACATGTAAATGATAAAAAGATGTACTGTGAAACCTCAAATGATATATTGATTGTTTATTTGTTTATTAGTTACAGCATCATAAAAGTAGATATCCACCAAGAAAAGTAACTATTGCTTTACTTTTTTTTACTTTTATGTTCAAATATGCCAAAGAATTTTAAGGTGCAGTGTGTAAGATTTGGTGACATCTAGAGGTGAAGTTGCATGTTGAATCCATCACCTCACCCTCACCCTTCTGAGCATGCAGGAGAACCTGTGGTATGCTATGGCCCTCAGTTGTTATTCAAACTCAAAAGTTGTTTAGTATGTCCTCTCTTAGCTACTGTAAAAAACATGGCGGCCCCCATAGAGAGGACCTGCTCCTCATTTAAATATACATTAATGGGCTCATTTAAGGGTAATGGAAGAAACATACAATATTTGGGATTATAAATTCATGAAAACGACTTTGTGTGTGCTACTGTGTGTGTGTATTTGTTTGTGTGTGAGCAGCCGCCCACCTCTGCCTCTGATAGGTTGACCTTGAAATTGGACCCTATCTTAGCCAATCATCATCATGTATACAATTGTTTCCGCCCTAAACAAAGAAAAGTCCTACCGGCAGCTTCTGTGACTGAGAGCACGAAAACAGCTTCCATGAGCTTCATTGTGTGACGGTGTCGGTAGCGCTGTTTATTTTTAATGCTAATCACAGCATGGTTTCACAGGACATATTCACGCTAAATGATTCTCACAGAGCAATTCATTTATGTTTGGATCCATCTTGATTCATTTTGAGCTGGCGAGACCTAACATGACTGTTATTGTGTTGATGCCAGATTTACCCATATGGATGATGGAGTTGCACATAAACGCTATTTGTTTATGGTCATGTCATTGTGGAGCAGAGGTGTTTTAAAAAAAAATCGGATTACCGATTATTTTAGATTTAGTGCTTTTTTTTCCATTTTCATTGGTTGTAATGGAACACATAATACTGATATACCTGCCATGAAATGACCCTAGAATTTGTATTATGTTTTACATTATACCCCCAGAATAGTCACATTAAAGCACCCTATATTACATGATATATTACGGAATTTCAGGGGATATTTTTGCAATTTATGTTTCCATGGTAATGAGTATCCTTCCGAAAAACCACAAGTATAATGTGTGGGCACAAGGATGATGTGTGGATAATTATGATAGGTTCTCCAGTACATGCTTGTTAGAGGTTAAAGGTTTATTCAGTTGCAACATGTTACTTCACCACTAGATATCACTAAATCATACACACTATATACCTTCAACAGGTTCTTCAAACCCGTTCTATACCCAAACAGGGACAGTTCCTGAAAACGTATTTGAATAATATTATAATAATAGATCTACATCAGGAATTGATTCCCATCAGTTAGTTGTGTCCACACATGTGGAGGTGTGTGTGTGTGTGTGTGTGTGTGTGTGTGTGTGTGTGTGTGTGTGTGTGTGTGTGTTCTTGTATTTGTGAGGACCAATCTAAAAAAAATAACCCCACAGAGTGAGGACATTTTTGAAAAGTGAGAGCATTTTGGCCATTCCTCACTTCTTTAATGAGCTCATTAAGGGTTAAGATGTGGTTTTGGCGTTAAGGTTAGGGTTAGGTTATGGTTATGGTTATGGTTATGGTTAAGGTTAAGGCTATGGTTAGGCAATTACTTTGAAAGGTTAGGTTAAGGGGTTAGGAAATGCATTATTTCAATGAATGTCCTCACTAAGATAGAGGTACAAACGTGTGTGTGTGTGTGTGTGTGCGTGTGTGTGCGTGTGTGTGTGTGTGTGTGCGCGCGTGCGTGCGTAATGAATACTGTCCACTGGACTCAACTCTACCTTCTCTCTCTCTCTCTCTCTCTCTCTCTCTCTCTCTCTCTCTCTCTCTCTCTCTCTCTCTCTCTCTCTCTCCACCATAGTCTCACCTCCTGTCACTCTCCAGTCTATTTCAACAGTGTGTAGGTGTAGACTTCTAATTTAGCCAAAGCCTCATTACTGCTCTCCGCTGCTGGAGCCGTGACTCACTGACTGTAACACTTCACACAGATCCCACTGACGGCCTCACACACTATGTGGCTTGATAGCACACTGCTGGGGCGGAGGGACCGTTCCTTTCACAGAATCTGTGAATCAGAGACACCTGCCTGAACTGAATTCAAGCTGAGGAAAGACAAAAACAGAGAAGCATTGTGAGAAAAGTTTCTGGTGAAAACTGAACAAGTTTCCCCTTGGTTGTAATTATTCTATTTCTCTCTGGATCTCACTGCCAATATTTCAAAGTATGTTTTTTTGTTTAATTGTGTTATTTTATCTTTGTTCTGTAATAGCCTCTGATTGTAATACAGAGGGAATATCCATAGCCATGGATGTTGAAGCTAGTCATAGGCACCTGGAGGTATTTTCTGAAATCCATGTGTCATAAGATCTAAATATTACTTTGAGATTGAATATTTAATCTATGTTTGAAGATTTAAATATGATCTTTACATGATTCTGCTATCAATTCAAACCAAAAACAGATGGACATTGAGAAACGTGTGGCTCACTTTAGTAAAAGGTGAAGTAATTAGACTTTTGGTGCAAAGTGTAAGATTTGGTGACACCTATGGGTGAAGTTGAATATTGCCTCATGCTTCCCATTGGAGCATGCAGGACAACCTATAGTAGTCCTCAGTTGTAAAGAAAGCTCAATAGATGTTTTGTGCACCCATTGTAAAAACATGGCTGCCCCCATAGGAAGGACCCGCTCCTGATGTAAATATACATTAAAGGGCTCATTTTAGGTTGATGTAAAAGGTCATACATGGAGGTGATTATACATTTGTAAAAGATATGTGATTGTTTTGTAATCCTAGTCCTACAAAAAGAAGTGACAAAAATGTACCGAAAACCGTACACACTGCACCTTTAAATATGATTTTTACACAATTCTGAACAACTGAAACCAACAACAGACGGACGAGTAGAAAACACTGGGAAATGTGTGGCTCAATTTGGTCAAAGGTGAAGTGAGTAGATGTTTCCCTCTCTTTTCCTGAGCGCATTTGTCAGACACATTTCGGGGTCGGTGTGTTTGAAGAGCTCTAAATGAGGAGTTCAAATATTGTGAGCTGACAACTCTATTGCACCTCCATGTAAATTCACACCATCCATCATGGCGCAGTAGTTCCTTGGATGGCTCCATGCTTTGAAACGTGTGCAAATGTATTCCTCTCCTCTTCTCCTTTTTACTCTTCTTCTCCCTGCGTCCTCTCCTCCATTGTGTTTCCTTCCCGCTCCTCGTCTGCGTTCAGCATTCACTCTGTTAATCCTGAGGCTCACAGTGAAAACACCCACCTAGTTTGTTATGCAAGAGGAGGAGAGAGGATGAGTGATGCTTTGCAGCAACAATAGGCCCAGCACAGCAGATTAGTGACAGGGGAGGGAGACGACGACAATGTTCCAGGAGTGACTCAATTCAACCCCATGGAGGAGACATGAGGATACTGTATATGTGTGTGTGTGTGTGTGTGTGTGTGTGTGTGTGTGTGTGTGTGTGTGTGTGTGTGTGTGTGTGTGTGTGTGTGTGTGTGTGTCTATAGGGGGCACAGAGAGATTCAGCGATGTTAATGAGGGACATGGGGTCAACTAAAGCCCACTCCACCACTCCAGCTCAGACGCACACACGCACTCTGAGCTCTGTAGACTTGCACTGTCATGAAATAGCTCTGGGGTTAATCTGCTATGTGCAGACGCCTCCTTGATCCACTATTGACCAACACTGCTGTCATCGGGTTATGTAAACAGAGCACAGCTGTTGGCAGGGACGTGGCGCCCTCGTGTGGTTGATCATGTTCATTGCCACGGCACAGCTCCAGCCCACATGGGCCTCGGCTTCAGCAAACATGGATGGAGCAAAGTACAAGATGCAGGTTGGGGCAGCTTTTGCTCAGGGGATGGAGTGGATTGCCCACCGACCAAAATGGCCGTGGTTCAATCGCCATTCCCCATGATCCATTTGATGTAGTGCCTTTGAGCACGAGACTGATCCCAATCTGCCGCAGGGTCGTGTCGTGTGTCTGAATGAGTGAATGACAAAATCAAATAGTATTTCTACAGCCCACATTCACAAATCACAGTTTGTCTCACAGGGCGAATAACAGCTTCCCTCCTTCGACCTTCAGCAGCCATTTTACTTCAAAGGGGCAATGTGTAAGATTTCAGTCATTTTTGTCTCCTCTAAAAATATTACATACAATTGCAAAACAATTACATTCTGACATGAATTCATAATCACCTTTTATTTTTTTCCCCCATAACCCTTAAATGAGCCCATTGATGTATATTTACACGAGGAGCGTGTCCTCTCTATGGGGCCGCCATGTTTTTACAGTAGACGTATGAAACATCTTTTGAGCTTTAATGACAACTAAAGTCCACCATAGGTTCTGCTGCGTGCTCAGAGAGGTGAGGGTGAGGTGATGGATACAACAGGCAACTTCACCTCTAGATCTCAACAAATCTGACACACTGCACCTTTAAGATTTCATCAGTAATGCATCCCTTTTTTTCAGGTCATTGGGGTTAAACAAAATGAAAATACTGAAGAGGTTTTAAATATTGATAAAATACTGAGCAAATTTAAAGTCGATAGTTTGGACTTAACCCTGTAAAGGTGTTTAAACCATCGGCAATTTCCAATTACAACAACAAGTTTTACATGAGCCACTCGAACTCTTTAGATTGAGGATTTGGGAGTAATCTGTGTCCTAATCTGGCCCTTTCTTGGATTATTTTCTCTCCGTGTGCAACAGGCAACAGGTTTGTATTTATAGGACCAAACGTTCAGTGACAGAGAGGCCCATAGGACCTGCCTTGTTCCGTTTCATATAAGTGATAAGTTATATAACGTGGCAGTTATCTAGGGATGGGGAATATAAACGATTACTGTGCAAGTCGAGAGCGGCTTGTGTGTATCGCAGTGAGTCGATTCGGGTGAATCATGACACTGTTCAACTCCTGTTGGGTGAATATTATCACAATATCGCCTTGTACATCATATTTCATCATAATCTCTGTATCGATAATCCATGAGTACAATCCAGGTGCCGTCCCACTCGGCACATTGTTTGTTTTGATGATGAAAACAAATGTTCAGAGACATACTGACAAAGAGGCTTGATCATAACAATCTATCTTTATTTACTTCATTTGTTTTTTTTCCTCATCAGTACAGTTACTATATATACCTACAGCATGGGTCTGTGTGAATGAATGAATGAATGAATGAGCTATGATTCACCTAAAATCCACTGAAAAGCATCCACAGCCTGAGCTTGTCTGTACTCGACGGTATGTACAGAGGATTCACTGTCACTATTCAGCCTCTATCGAATATTACACCTCTATACCTGCAAATACATTTTTAACTTTCGATGCAATTGTGTCAATTTGTCATGAGTGGTCTATTTTTCTTATTTCTGATTTAGAGAGTGAAGCTAATCGTGAAGTGCAACATGCATTTGACTATTTCCTACCACCAGTAGATGGAGCCAGTAGTCCAGAAATTACAGGCAATTTGTTTCGGCGTGGATTAGGATGTAAAACCCAGAACTCAAGGAATAAGGTGAAAGGAGAAAATGAAAAATATTGGAAATTGATGAAAACAAAAACAAAAAAGAAATAAAGTAAATAAACGTCTTTCCGTCGTATTTTTAAATAAAGTTCCATTGTTTGTTCCTTTAAAAAGCTGCTCTTCCGTATCGGTATTTATGTTTATAAAAAAAACAATGTTACATAATGATACATTACATTAATGATGAAATAAAATAAAATAATCAACATGTGGGATTATTTGGGGTCGCAATTTGATCCATATAATCACGAGCTGTGTGCGTAATCTGGATGGATTAGCCGATTTCTAAAAGAGAGATTATCTGCCTATTGGTATAATCATGGGATTTGTTTAGTTTTTTTATTACATATTAAAAGACGCAATATTTATAATCAACTGTCTATCAGACAGCCAAAATCCCTCCCAGGAAAAAAGAAGCAAAAGATAACGCATCCACCTGTTCTGTTTTTTTTAAATGGACTTTCAGAAACCAAACCAGTTTCTTCCTGACCGTATCACCACCTGGATCTCCGCTGCGTGTCAATATCCCTCCGCCGTGTGGACAAGAGTCAGTTGTAGTGGCTGTTGATGTTGCTCAGGCTGTTGATGTTGTTGACGCAGCTGATGTGGGAGGGCGACACGGTGCCGAAGGGCCCCGGCGGCTGCAGGTTGTGGGTGTGGTACAGCGCCGTGGTCGGGGTCCCGGGCCAGTAGGAGAAGCCCGAGGGCCCCACGCCGGGGGCCATGAGGTTCAGTTTGGAGATGCCGGGGAAGGGGAGGGGCGAGAAGTTGCCCTGGAACTTGTAGAGGGCCTGCTCCGTGGTGGACGGCTGGCACACCTGCGCCAGGCCGTGGAAGTCGAACTTGTAGGCGTAGCGCTTGCCGTGCACCTTGGTCATGATGTTCTTGTCGTAGTAGTAGCGCAGCGCTCGGCTCAGCTTGTCGTAGTTCATGTTGGGTTTGCTCTTGCGCTCCCCCCAGCGCCGGGCCACCTCGTCCGGGTCGATGAGCTTGAACTCGCCGTTGGTTCCCTCCCAGGCGATGCAGGACATGTTGGAGGAGTCGGAGAGCAGCTCCAGGAGGAACTGCCACAGCTGGATCTGCCCGCTGCCTGCACACCGGGGGGAGGGGGAGGGGAAGGGGGGCACACGTGTGTTAATATCAATATAACCCTTAACATAGCATTGTCCCTCGTATTCCCGTGATCGGCTATATTTGCATCGATATCAGTCCGCGCAAAGCAACCTGGGAGATTGTCGTCACCCACTTGGGTCGCTCGCTGTTCATACGCCGCTGATTTAGTATTTTCTTTCTTTCATTCTTTTTTTGTTGTTGTTGTTGTTGCAAATTGTAGGTAAACCATCATTTGTGTTTTATTCTACGTATCATATAGACTTTATATTTATGTAAATATGTCAAATCTTTTACATTCTAAAATATGACAATACTCATTTGAATTATTTATCATATTTCAAAATATATGTTATGATTAAGAATGCGTGTCTTTATTTGGTGCTATGTCATAACTAGTATTAGTTATTAGTTGTTTACATTTCAAACCCTATTTACATTTATTTATAGAATATTTTCATGATTTTATTATTATTATTATTGTTATTGTTATTATTATTATTATTATTATTATTATTAACATTGTTAATATTATTATTATATTTCAAAATCGTGCACACGGCTTGTCGCTCTTATCACATGGCGTCACAGTGTGTGTTTAATAAATGAGACAACAACCTCATGTGGCGCTTTTTTATATATATATTTCATCCTAAAAGACTGAATCTGTTTTACTGATAACTGTATTAATGTGATACACTCTTTTCTAAAGCAATATTTTCGTCCTGACTGTCACTCAGATTTTTATTGAGCTAAAACTGAAACGCAAAAAAAAATAAAAATTAAACTTAAAAATCACAATCAGATATATTTGTATTACTAATATTCTTAACAAAGCTGTTTCCACTATGGGCGCCTACGTTTTTTCAAATTCGTTGCTAAAGAAAAAAAAATAATAATAATAATAATAATTGTAACAATAACAATAGCAACAACAACAACAATGATAATAATGATAATAATAATGATAATGAAAATAATAAAAATAACTATAGTCATATTTCTATTATTATTATTATTGTTGTTATTATCATCATTATTATATAGCAGTAGTAGTGCCAGTGGCATCACTTCAAATATAATTTCTAAATCAACTTTTTAAATATATTATTTATTTATTACATACCTTTAGAGAAATAAATATTTCAAATTTGAATCATAGCACTTGAAGTGACCACAATAATAGCTTGAATGAAAAATCACAGTGATCCTCTGTGATGTGATCCATTGTGTCTCTTACCTTTCTGCACTCCTGTGTTTATTGGAGCCCACGATGTCCCTTTGCTGTCTTTCAGAAGATTTTCTGTTGGATCTGAAATAAAAACACAAATCATCATCATGAGAATCAGCCATATTAACTGTTAGATATAAGAGAAGAAGCCTCCTGGAGCGAATGCAGGCCTGGTGTATTTTCCATCAACTCAGCTGATCCAGAAACATCCCTGATCATTAGTGTGGCATTATAATTTCATAATATAAAAAAATATATATATTGAGCGTGCAAATCTGTAGGGAAAAAAAAGATGAGCATCAAAATGGATGAAAATCCCATAAAAGCGCCAAATGCTGTGAAAATCCCGGACGGTGTCCCCGGCGTGGTGCTGTCGGTGTGACTGCGTGGAGCGTGTCTTCCCCGCGTGTCCTCAGCCGAGGAGCCAGGAAACGCGTCCAGGAAAAAGGATTTCCGATTTCCGACAAAGGAGCAGACGGTGCCTTCAGATTGAACGCGGCGGAGCAGAGGAGCGCGAGACGGAGCTCCGCGCAGCAGCAGCGCGACCAGAACCTCCAGCCGCACCCGCACCTCCAGGAGCTGCAAAGCGGGAGGGAGACTCTAATAGTGTGAAAATCTGAGGTTGTGGCATCAAACGACCAACCTGAGAGGTACATGTTGAACATGAGGTTTCCTCCGCAGTCCTGTCTCATTGTGTTGACTTGTTCAGAAAGGGTTGGATTTCATTTGGGCTCCGGCGGAGGAAACGATTTTTATTAAACTTTATCTCATAACTGTGATCTGGAATAAACGCGCGGGGACAGATTGAAGTTTCCAGGCAACTGTCGCTGGCCCCATCTCTGAGACAATATTCAGACAGCAATTTCCCCTGGTGCATTGCTTTAATTAAAAGAGCAATTTACCTCTGTCAGCCCGCCTGCTGCTGCCCACAATAAAACGAGGGCCGATAGAAATTCGGCCCTTATCAATCCGCCATCACAGTTTAATAAAGTTTCCACGTTAAGATCTGAGTCTCTATGGTGAATTGAAGTGTTTGACATGGAAACCAGTTCAGATCCTCCTCACTTTTCCGCCTCTTTACCTCTTGGCAAACAACAAAGGCCGATTTCATGTTGGAAAAAGAACATTTACCTTGGTGCGCACGCACACACGCGCGCACGCACGCACACACGCTCCGGTGCGCCTGAGAAAACAAGGACATTTCATCCCCTGCACCACGCATGCACCCTCTGTTTGTGGCTTTCAGGTTATACAGCCTCAATCTGAGGCTAATGAGGGTGTGACTTCCAAACCACGGCTCCTGAAGCCCTCTGACGTTATCGTGGACACGCACATCCTTCCTCTCCTGCTGTTTTCAAACAGGCAGTGGACTGTGTAAAGTCTCTGCGGCTCTAAATGGCCTTTTATGATCCATTTGTCTCAATATGGACCAGTGTGTAAGGTTTGAGAGGCATTAACAGAGGGTGATGTAAAACACAGGTGCCGAATGAAACTTGTTTGGGTCCCGATGAGCCTTTTTTAAAGGAATCTCAGGAGCAGGTCCACTCCATTGGGGCTGTCATGTTGCACCACTATGTTTTTACAGTAGCCCTCAATGGACAAAAACCAATTCAGTTTCAATGATAACTAAAGGTTACTTCAGGTTCTCCTATCCTTGGAAGGGAAAGATGAGGGGATGGGTACTTGATCACAATACTACTACTATTTTTACTTCTATTACTACTGCTACTTATAATACAATATAGCATAACACAATGTATTATTATCATTATCATTATTATTATTATTATTATTATTATTATTATTATTATTATTATTACAATGAAAACAACACAAACAATAATAATAATGATAATAATAATGATAATAATACATTGTGTTATGTTATATTGTATTATAAGTAGTAGTAGTAATAGAAGTAAAAATAGTAGTAGTATTGTGATCAAGTACAACAAAGTAGCAGCTCAGCACCCATCCCCTCATCTTTCCCTTCCAAGGATAGGAGAACCTGAAGTAACCTTTAGTTATCATTGAAACTGAATTGGTTTTTGTCCATTGAGGGCTACTGTAAAAACATGGTAGTGCAACATCACAGCCCCAATGGAGTGGACCTGCTCCTGAGATTCCTTTCAAAAAGGGCTCATCGGGACCCAAATCAGTTTCATTCGGCACCTGTGTTTTGGGGCTCATTGTACAGTCATCAAAACACCTGTGTTTTTCATTCGGCACCTGTTTTACATTGTTTGTGTTGTTTTCATTGTAATAATAATAATAATAATTATTATTATTATTATTATTATTATTATTAT
>JAFBJT010105749.1:24028-41528 GCA_016785325.1 Chascanopsetta lugubris
TAATAATAATAATAATAATAATAATAATAATAATAATTATTATTATTATTATTATCATTATTATTATCAGTAGTAGTATTGTTGTTGGTATTGGTATTATTATTAATATAGAAATAATAATAACAACAATGATAATAGAAATATTATCATTACATATTATCATTATTATTATTATTATTATATTTTTAGTGGTTTTCATGGTACTCAAATATGTTTTAGTAGAAATAAAAATATATCAAACAAACATCCTCAACAAAACATTAAGACTGGGCAGCAAAGCAACATGTAAAGACAAGATAATCAAGTTTTCAAAGACTAGCCCAAGGTATCACGAATCAGTTAAAAGCAACAATAAGAAGTTTGTGAAAGGGACGTACACAAAATAAATCTCAAAATTAAACTGTTTCCATGTGTGCAGATATGAATGATACAGTTATAATACCAAGATTGTGTATAATCAGTGAGATGTCCACATCATTGTTTTGATGACTGTACAATGAGCCCTCATATCGACATCAGGAGCAGGTCCATTCAACAGCGGCCATGTCATTACAGCAGCCCAGAATGGACAAACCTAACGCTGCTGAGTTTTACTGCTAACTGGAAGGGAAGGGCGAGGACAGCTGCACCATTCTCCTCTAGGTGTCACTAAGCCCTAATACCTGTGCACTCGAAGACTAACCCTGAGGCAACAAGGAAACAATTCATGAGTATCCCTTGTAGTTTCACCCCCTCGTCTAACACAGCGTCTCGCAGGCCTGAATTGGATCATTTTCAAAAAACTTTATTTTCATATTGCGTTGCAGTGACATTGTTATGGTACCAAAACAGCCAATAATAATGATACTGATCATATTTGCTTAGTGTAATGAGAAAAGTCTGAATGATGGAAAACGTACCTGGTCAAAGAGAGGAGGTGTCCCACAGGATGGAGGCGTTAGGATGTAAACATCACGTCCCCGGGTTCCATCCTGAGACATTTGGTGTCTCTCACCGTGTGAACCGGACCCCAGACATGACTAACTGACACTAAAGCTCAAATGAATACTGAAAATGAAATGTAATCTATAAACAGTGCAAACACACCGACACATGTGTGCATCGCTGCAACGATCTTACAGCATACTTTGAATTCACGTACACTGTCGCAACAAGGGGATGTTTTTGCGGGAACACTCTTTTACACATAAAACATGGAATCGAATCATCAACTGCAGCTGCCAGTGCATCACTGCAATCTAACTGGGACATTACGGTTATAAAGGTTAGAATAGCTTTATTAGATGTAGATATAGATGTATTTATTATTTAACAGTTTATTCAGTGATGTGCATTGTCAACACAGACGGTAGCAGAAAACCTACATTTTACCTTTAAATTGAAACCATACACCTGTTCATCTCCCTGACTCATTCAGCACCTGAATGTCACATGACTGAGCTCAAACATGAACAAACACACGCTGTGGACAGAAGATTACGTCGCATATAATATTCACCTACAGCAGATCCATGTGTTCACAGAGTAGCCCCTCTAACAGACTGGAGACAGGTGATAGTCGGGCTACACAAGTAACTCATTGGGTTTTAGCTCATACTTTGTGTGACAGGTAAATACAGATTATGTTTCCCGAGTTCCTTCCTCTAGAAACTTAAAACAAATAGATGTAACCGTCTTCACGTGGCAGCGGCTCCTCGGGGGGAAGTGGTTCGCAGGTGTGTCTGTGGCGTCCCAGACTTGCTTTAGCTGCCTGTGTCCATGTAAAAGTCGCAGGCAACTTAAAACAAGCCTCGAAAGCAAGACGTGAATATCCACGGGTGGAGTAGCAGATGAATGGAGGTGCCATATAGAATAGTCTTTTAGGCTGACGAGCAGGAAGCCATCCAGAGATTGAAAAAAGCAAAGCAACACTGACAAAAGCATTGACGTTCAGTTCTCCAGTAGAAAGCTCAAAACTCAAACCATGACTCACCATGAGTTTATTTCCCGGGCGGTTTGCATGATAATGAGGTAGCTGGTCAATCTCAGGCTCAGTGTAGCCTATAGATCAATGGTAAACAAAATAACTGATGCAAATCGCCAAACAAAAACATGCTGTCGCAAAGAATTGCTCCTCTCGAACCTACCTCGTCGCTCTGAGCCGTCCTGCAACTTCCTGCCCCGCTGCAGTGTCACTCCTCAGCCAGCCGCAAGCGCAGCCTCTTTAATCACTCTCCACAGGAATGTATATTTGAGAAAGGTGTGTGTGCATGGTTACACATTTATTCAGAGATCCTGGTTCTTTGGGTGTGGGACTGTGAGACGGCGCAGGCTTGTGGGTGTGTGTCACGGAATCCCACGTCCTGGACCGACAGGAGGAGTGTGTGTGTGGAGGTAAACACACTCCAGGATCCCGGCGCGCGACAGTAAGATAAACATCACGGTCGCGCATTAGAATATACAAACAAATGCTTAAGCTACCAGAGCTCCGACGATGAGACGTTACTACAGCGCCTGTGAGTCACACGGTGGAAAAGAATGGATCCATTTTTTTTTTCCAAATCGGAGACGACACGGGTGGAGGCCTCTCTCTGACGGAGCTGCTTTCACCTTCTCGGCCCACTAGTGTGCTCCACCTTTTTGACCCCAGCTAAAGGTCACGGAGGTGGATCTTAGACCTGTGGCCTTCACTAATCGCCGTGTTACACAACAGAATAACGAGTCATCGTCTCTGCCTGCAAGGCACCGTTCAATCAAGACAGAATGAGGCTGATTCGATAAAAAATAAATAAATAAATAAACTGCAGGTTGTGGTTGTTTATAGTTTGAAGAGCAGTCAGCAGTCTGTTCCTTGCTCATGCTGCCATACCAGCGTCCCATGGGGTTAGGGGGCAGGTCGTTAGCCTCATCCTGGGCCGGAGAGCGGGGCTCAGAGTGCTGATATCATATTCATGTTGATATCTACAGACGATGCAGCGCACGTCTGATGCTGTTTTCACAGGAAAGCACAGCCCTCGTTGATTCACAGCCTTGATTGATAAAGTGGCCGAATAATTCATATTTTTCGTTTTGTGTTTCAGCTTTGGCTCACTCACTGGTACCAACATGTGATTTTGCAGAAAAAAAGGGTTACAGTATTTTAAAGGTGCAGGGTGTCAGATTTGGTGACGTCTAGAGGTGAAATTGCCTGTTGTATCCATCACCTCACCCTCACCCTTCTGAGCATGCAGGAGAAGCTATGGTAGCCTTCAGTTTTCATTAAAACTCAAAAAATGTTTCGTTTGTCCTCTTTTGCGACTGTAAAAACATGGCTGCCTCCATAGAGGACTCTCGTGCTTAAATACACATTAATCGGCTTGTTTTAGGGTAATGGGGGGAAAAAACAACATTTACCCAGTTCAAATTCATGAAAATTAGTCATTGTTTTGTACAATTTTTCGACAAAAACGAACAAAATCGTGCACACTGCACCTTTAAAGTGCATTCATTTGGCAGACTTTTGTATCCATGTGAGGGGCAATGGAGCGGCAGCTTGAGAACACCGGGTTAAACAAAAAAGGCAGTTGCTCTGTAAAAACTCAACATGAAAGAAGAAACAACAGAAGGAGAAATGGAAAGGGAGACATTGTACACATTTTGTAACGGGCTGAATGTCATATGTGCACTGTACTTTTCAGAGTGTAAGGCCTGTGACATCTTGTGTATCGACGAGGGAATAACTTTCTGTTGTCTGTGAGCCAAGTTCAGATCTCCTGAGGAGAGCGATCCATTTCTATAAATGTATAACTGAGGTATTCCACAGACGATCCCCGCTCCCTGTGTTATTCCGTTTAAAGAGCTCATAGGGAGCACTGACACCAGGCAGCAGCTGTTAGGCCCCAAAGGGATTCACAGTCAAATGTTTACTTTACAACCTACAAAATGAGGAACATTCTTACTTTCCATTTTAAGTTTCACTCTAATATTGATACTTACAGTATCGTACAAACAATACAGTTTAAAGAACCACAGCGATATGGTTCTCTAAGAAAGAGTTCTAAAAGACTCGTATTATGAAAACACGTACAAATCCCTTAGTTTGAAATAACTCCTCTGGTCAATATGATGAAATGGAAAATAAAAACGTGTCTGTAAACAGACCACTGATGAATGTAAAGGCTTTTATGGAGCTTGCAAAAAGGAGGCTGCTTCCAAACTTCAGCCTGTTTGGACATTATCTGTCACTACACTGTTTTCTATGGCGATGACATTGAAGTCAGCTTTGTGTTGGGGTTTTACTTCTAACAATGGCATTTTTGAAAATTGTCAAATCAGTGAAAGTCACACTGACCTTTCCTGACCTTTACTGACCTGTGCAAAAACAACAAGGTGCCAACAAAGTTCAGTGAGTCATTTCATCCATTGCCACTCTACAATCTTGTTTCTTATTCTATTACTGCCGTATCACTCATCTCCACACCTCCTCTATATTTTGGACTGTGTTTTTCTACGACTTTGTTCCCAGCATCATGTCGTGAGACCACTTGAGCTCAGTTCCTGTTGTTTTTATAAGTTCCCTGTGTAGGATTTAGTGACATCTAGTGCCGAAGTTAGAAATTCACTGAACATCTCTCACCATGTTTCCAATGCAAAGTGCAAGACCTTGTCACAGCCTTCCAATAATGTAAAAACATGAAAGGCTCTTATTTATTTATTTATTTATTTAAAGGCCGTGGTGCTTGTGTCCATTTGATGGTTACGTGGGAATGAGGTGGTCTCCATTGAGAAGGACTCACTCTGATCTAAATATAAAAGCCTAATCTTCAAATAACAAAAAATATAAAAGATTCCATTTCTGCTGATAGATCCCTCAGAAGTCTCCACTGAATTCTTTCAATCTTTGTGACTCTTTGTTCATTTATAGGACATATCTCAGCTGCCTCCATAATAATAATCTAAATGACTTGGTGTCATCATTTGAAACCAACAAAGGTTGTACAGAATGATGCCTCTGTTTATCATTTGTGCCTGAAACAGTCAAAGAACAAATACTAGAAACAGATATGATCTCGTGCTCTTGTTTATTGGAAATAAGAATACAGTCTGACAAGAACAACATTACACATCCTAAAGCCTAACATCAATCAATTCATCTCCATGTAGCTTCACTAATGGGTTAAATATTTCCTCTCAATAAATACAAAGCATAAACCTATGTCCGATAGCAGCCTATAGTTCAATGGACTAAAAAGAGAAGTGGACTCTGGGTCAGCAGTGATTGTGCGCCTGCCATTGAATGACTTACCATTGTAACCGAATGTATTAAATTGAGCTGGTTAAGTCCATCGTGGAAAAAAAAAAGAAAATACCGACAAACAAGTCTCTAGTTTGGAAGAAAAGCCTTTATTTCCTATTTCAAGAACATGCTTTAGCATGGTGGTAGAAGTACTTAGATATCCATACATGCAGAGCCACAGAATGATAGAGAGAGTTAGTCCATCTAGTTGTTCTGTGACAGCGGTCTACCTGTCTGTCTGTCTGTCTGTCTGTCTGTCTGTCTGTCTGTCTGTCTATCTGTCTGTCTGTCTGTCTGTCTGTCTGTCTGAGGCTCAGGTACAGGAAAGGGGTGCAGGGAGAGTGTTTCAGATTTAGACTTTTTATTCAGGTTGGGTCAGGCAGGCAGATCGAAGGCTTAGTGCTGGATCCTACGAATGGACTGCACCTGGTTGGTGTGGGCCTGGGTGCTGAACTCGTTGTAGTTTTTGTACTCGCCTTGGTGTCTGTCCCTCTCCAGGATGTACTGGTAGCCACGGTAACCAGGGAACTGGTAGGCAACCCAGCTGCAGAGGGAGACAAAGAGATGAGGGTGGTGAGCGAGAAGGTCATCTATCCATCCATCTATCCATTCATCCATCCATTCAACCATTCATTGAACACAAACTGCATATTATCTCCACATTACACTCATCCGAGATGAACTCATCTACGTTTACTTTGTTTGTTTCTATTTCACTCCCCAAACCAGGGCTGTCAAACTCATTTGAACCGAGGGCCAGTTTTAATTGTGGGACTAAATGTGATTACTACCTAACTGCAAAATAACTGTTCCTCTTATTATTTAAGTCACAAATATTGTATATGCATCTCCGTACGTGCTACATTTTACGCTTGTAAACACACTGAATATATGCGACACGTGAAAAGTGGCATGTGTCATTCACTAGAGACTTTTGAGACAATCGTATGCCTTTGGGCTCTGGTGGGCCACATTCAATCATCTTGCGAGCCACATTTGGCCACAAGTTTGACACGTGTGCCCTAAAAGAAATCGAATGAAACAGTGCATGTACTATCTGCAGATGGAGGGAAATGCTGGGACCAAAGATGAAGCAGTGCTACACTTACGCTCCTGAGTTGACTTTGATGGAGGGCACCTCCTTGCTGCACCAGCCCATGGCCTGTAGGGAGGGGTAGTCGTCGCACATCTCGAACTTGCGGCCCTGGAAGTCCTCGCACTCGTACAGGGTCACCTTGCTGTCAGTGTGGTTCTGCAAGAGGAGAGGACGGAGCAGAGGTCAGACAAGACTCACGTACAATCAACATGTTCACATGTATTTATGGACAGTGAAGGTTTGGTTTCACCAGTACAGCTGACTTTAAGAGGGATAGGTGATGGCTGATGTGGATAAGGGGGGAGCAGGGAGGTGTGGCAGTTGACAAATGCTATGAAGTTTAAAAATGACTATTTATTTATTCATCCTTTTTTATTTCAATCATTTTCATAAAAAATATTTTCTGATGTACCTATTTTTTTCTTCTTCTTCTTCTTCTTGCCTCTTATTTATTTCATCCATCATCTAATTCATTTGTAAGCTTTGTTTTTTATTGCTTCTTCCAGAGTTAAAGAGTGTTGATATTGATTTCCGTAAAAATGATTATATTGACGGCAGCTGTTTTATTCATTTCAAACTTAACGTGATGATGCGGTGAAAGTTGACTTCATGTCATTCTGTCCATCATTCTCACCTCTTTAAATCTTAATTTGACTGTGTATTTCTGTTGTGGAAATGCTGCCACATGCATGGTTTTTTTTTTCCCATTTGTCAAAATAATTGCAAGCGAACGATGTCTTATTCATTGTAAACAAACAAAGTGGCTGACCGAGAAATGTCAATACAAATATCATAATCGAAAGAAAAGGGATGGATGGACGGGAGAGAGAACTTACAGCACATTTGATGGGTCTGAAGGAAAGCATGTGCTCGGTTCTGTAGCTGCTGTTTCCGCTCCAGGCCTCGTAGCGAGGGTAGTCTCCCTTCTCCAGGATGAACTGCTGTCCCTGGAACTCTGGGTACTCATAACCCACCCAGCTGGAAAACAGAGGCCAGGAGAGTGAGTTTGGAGCCAAGTCTACATACAACTCTAAAGAGGAGAAAGTCACAAATTGAAAGAAATAACACAGGTGACAACTGGAAATTCACATGTAAACACATAATGAGCCATTCGATACCAATTTGCTTTGGTGCCGCCACATTGAAACTGTCCTTTTCCCTCAAACAATAGAGCCCAACGCCCATGACTGCAGCTTCTTTTGTCCCCGGCAACACAAAGCAAACATTGCTGCTGCTCCTGCCTTGCCCTCCACCACCGCCGCCGCTGCTGCTGCTGCTGCTGCTGCTGCACCCAGGCCTTGTTATCTGATCGTCAGTCAGTCAGAGGCTGTGGCTCACAGCCAGCAGCTGCACACAGCCAACTCAAATCACTACAGGGGTCACACATGGGTGCAGGCACACGCGCAACGATAAATGGCCCACACCAGAAATGTAATAACACTGACGGCTGTAATTTACTGCTGGTTTCTGCTGGATGATCAAGGATGTTACATTTATGTTTTAATTAGACATCGTCCAAGCAGATAAAATGAGAATTTGGTGAATACATGATGTTTTTTTTTCCTTGTCACACGCCGTTTTTTAAGCATCCACGAGTTATGTAAATTAGAAAAGGGAATGCAGATCCAAATATCCAATCAAAGTTATGTGTATAGGATCTTATGAAACAGAAATTTAAAAAAAATCTTTCTTTGGGCTTTCCTTACTTTCAAATACTCAAAACAAGTTTTATATCTGTCTGTGGGGGGATTTTAGCAGACAGCAGTATAATCACAATGGAAGGAGACATCAAAACATGAGCGTGAAAATCCAGAAGTACACGTTGATGGAGTCTTAGAAGATCCAGCCGAACACAAACAACATGGACTTACGGTCCGTTCTCCACCTTGATGGAGCGGATCTTGGTGAAGCCCCTCTCCATAATGTTCTGGCACTCCAGCATGAACTCGCAGCGCTTGCCCTGGAAGTTCTCCTCCTCCCAGACTGTGATCTTGAACTGGCCCATCTGCTCCATCTGTTGAGTGTTCATGGCTGCTGCTTCTCCCTTGGTGGGTTACTCTCTGAGGCAAAATGAAATGAAATGTGTTAAAATGGTGGAAAAGTTGGGAAGAGAATACAAGACGTGCCTGTGAATATCATGAATGGTTTGATAGAGCAACAGATCAACACATCGCTTTTAAACTCAGCAACTTGATGTCATCTTACAAAGGCATTCGTATGCGTTCAATCTAAATTCGGTTTTTGAACAGAAAATGAGCGCCCTACCACATTTCTGTTCATAAAGGGCTGATGTTATTGTATCTTCTAAGCCCCCAGCCCACCCCAAAGGTGTTGCGCGATGTGAAAAATTCCTCTCATTCATCATTTTTCCATTTCTCCAGAGCACAGATTTGTCTCTGCTTCAGATGAGGAGATATTGCATCTGACGCAACCTGCCTGTAAATTGCAGGGTGTGACTGACTGAACTGTAGCAGTCATGCACAAAACAAAGGCCACACCAGTAAACCCACTATTCCCTGGCCAATCTGACTTTTCAGGATTTTTCACTTCTAACGGTACAAGGCCCAGTTCGTTCAATTCATAAGTCAAAATATTTGCATGATTTGTTTGCAGCCCAAACCCAAATCAGTGAGGCATCATCTTGCCATCTACAAAAATAGCGAATATAAAGCAAAAAAAAACAAACATGTTTTTACTCAGAGCCAATCATTTAAAAGTGGACCCAGAGCAGTCAAACTATCCGATCCTCTGTCGGGATCCACCCCAGTGTCTATGAGGCGGTGTGTTGGTATACTTACAGACGGTACTGAGGTGGGACAGATCCAGTATAATCAATGTCAGGGGAGAGACCCTCGTCTGGGCTTTTATAGGGCAGGGCCCCCTGGACCCACGCCACTCCATTTGCCTGGCAGCCTTGCACACTCAGCAGCTGAGCGGCCCAGCTGAAAGGGCGGCATTAGCCTGGTGCTTTGTGGAGGCTCCAGAGCGCCATTGTCCGCAGAGCCCCAAACGGACTTAGTCATCAATATGGCAGCCATGCACGGTGGCAACCTGACCCAGGACTATACAATGGCAACGCACTGACACAACAGTTTGATTGGTGTGGAGGGATAATAGACACATTCTGGGCGCTGATCCCCCCCTCTCTCTCTCTCTCTCCCTCTCTCTCCCTCTCTCTCTCTCTCTCCCTCTCTCTCTCCCCCCCCTCCGTCGCTCATGCTCTCTCACCCTGCTGTAGGTAAACTGGATCCAACTCTGCAGGTGCATGGGAAACGGGGCCCAAGGCACCAGGGGCCCCAGTTGGGGGACATGAGTTGAATTCATCCAGGGGCCATCCGTTGATTTCTCTTTACATATGGTTGATCTGGGAAGGGTCAGCCGGACGGGGGTGTTGTCGGTGGTGGGAGCTCCTGCTGACTAGGGACCAATGGTGAAACCCGTTCAATACTCATCCATGTCCTCACCTCTCCGTTTACTAACTGTTGCACAAATTACAGAAGCCATTGTGTGTCATTGTAGCTGTTATTAGACTGGGTATCCACGCCAGCGCTCGGGTAACATAATGGAGATATAAGGATGACATTAAAAAAAAGTATCTCATCTGAGTAAAATGTATATTTTCATAGATATATAGAAATATAATAATTGAAAAGGCCCTGTTAATAAGATTTAGATGCATTTCTATTGGCAGAAATGGATTGTAAAATGGTTGTACAGATGTTTTATAACTGATACTTGCTCTCAAATGAGCACATTACATCGATTTGGAGCAGCTCCTCTCTACAGAGGCTGCCGTGTTGCACTGCCTTGATTTTCGAACAGTCCAGAATGTACCAACTATATATCTTTGACACCTTGTGCTAACCAAAGGCCATCAGAGGCTCTCCGACACACTTGGAAGGAAGAGGTGAAATGAATGGTATTTAGCTGCGACCGACGAACCACCTCTCGATGTGACTAAATCCTGCGCACTACACCTTTAGGACTGCTCGACCGAAATTTGCAATCAACTCACAACAGACACCAAATGTCACACTGTTCAACTTAAGATATAAATCGTTTGATTTGAATTACGGATGTATTATTCTCTAGATGTTTATTATATGTTTACAAAAAGTTGTGGCTGCTTCAAAGGGTTACTTAATTGATAGGCCTGTAACAATGGGAGTCATAACAGGCTGAGGCACTGTCTTTGTATGTTTTCCTCCATCAATGTTGGAGGTGTCCTTTAAAAAAAAAAAAAAAAGATCTACCTTTCTTTTTACATTTCAGAAACAATTCCTGAGAATGGTTAATTCATTGAAAACCACTCACAGTCAGGCATTACGCTGTCTCGTCTGCTTGAGCCCCCTGTGTCTTGTTGTTTTTCGGACATTTGTATGGAAGTCAAATTGATATTTCTGTGATCAGTGCAACAAATCATCCAGTTGAAAACCAAACATTTGAGACTGACAGCTGTCGTTGAATTGTACCACAGGTGACTGAAAATAGTTCTTGTCTGTTTCATTTCATCTGTGTTGAAAATAAAATCCAGTGATTCACCAAGTAACACACCTTTGATACACTTTCCTTCATCGTTGCTGACATCTAGTGGCAAATGTATTTATTGCACTCGTGGGGGTTTGTGAAAAGAGGCCCTGCCCAGTTTATTGTGTTGCTTTACAGTTGAAGTGGTTTTACATCTACATTAACTTGTCCAGCTGGACTGAGGGAGCATTTACATGGAAGTTGTCACAAGATGATTGATTGTGATTAGTGTAGTTCAATGTGTTTGTATGTGTGTGTGTGTGTGTGTGTGTGTGTGTGTGTGTGTGTGTGTGTGTGTGTGTGTGTGGTGAGAGAGAGAGGAGAGAGAGAGAGAGAGAGAGAGAGAGAGAGAGAGAGAGAGAGAGGATGATTGGGTGGAAAGGGATGGCTCCCACCTGTGGGCATGTGTGAACTGTTTGCTCGTCTGTTAACCCATTCATTGTTTCTCTCTTTGTCTGTGTGTGTGTGTGTGTGTGTGTGTGTGTGTGTGTGTGCGTGTGCGCGTGCATGTGTGTGCCTGTGTGTGTGTGAGCGTGCTGTGTGTGTGTGTGTGCGTGCGCGCGTGCATGTGCATGCATGTGTGTGTGTCAGCTTGCCTGTCTCCAGAGCAGGTGATGGGCAGGTGAAACAACAACATGGCACAGATGTCGTATCAGTGTGTGTGTGTGTTCATGTCCCGCTACCTAAACGACAGAGTGTGTGCACGTGTGTGCCTGTGTGTCTGTGTGTGTCTGTGTGTGTCTGTGTGCGTTTCACAGATAAGTTATTTCACTTTCTTCCAGATAGTGTGACAGGAAGCTCTTGATCCTTACACACCCCTCACTACACTCTCTCTCTCTCTCTCTCTCTCTCTCTCTCTCTCTCTCTCTCTCTCTCTCACACACACACACACACACACACACACACACACACACACACACATCACAGCGCACCAACACACACACACACACACACACACACACACACACACACACACACACACACACACACACACAATGCACTCCTTATTTCCCTGTTAAATCCAGCCAGGGTTGATTTGCATGTGTCGGGTATAAGACGAGTGAGACAGTGCTGCTTTGAATCAGCTTTATCAGGCAGCTTCATGGCACTGGTCCGAGTGCGATTCAAATACCTCGCGTACAAACACCAGGTCCAAGATGCTGCGGCCGTCAGTCACAAGTCTGTCATTTGTTGGCGATTTGGATTCACCACTGAAAAGGGTCAAACTCATGAAGATGAAACGTAAATGTCAATATTGTACAACAACTGTCATGTAGCTGTATCCACAGTATCAAAACGACTACGTTTGTTGAACTCAAAGAATAAATGTTCGAGCATAATGTGACATCTGTTTCCATATGTTATTTTGTGGGAATATTCAACACATGATACTCATCATCAGCCTTTCAACTCATGCTGCTTTTAACCTGCAGCATAGGAAAGCTTTTAGGAAGCAGTATCAGATCACCGGCCCTCATGTCGCACATGCACTGTATGTAAATAGGCTATAAGAAGATTTAAATTTGTATAGGTGCGCTGTGTAATTTTCCATTTCTTCTGGCAGAAATGAAAGATGGAATGCCACAACCTGTGTTTGTATGAATGTGTAATCACTAGTATGTACACAAACTGTTGTCATAACCCTAGAATATTTGATATGTATAACTTAAAAAAAAACATTTTGTTTCAGATGGTGTTTAATGATATGAAGCAGTTAGAGTGACACAAGATGTCGACCAATTGCATTGGTTACTATATCATATGTACTTTATTTCCCAGTAGTTATAGCTTTAAAAAGATAAAGGATTCCGGAATGTTATATTTCAATGACATAATTTGATGACATGTTTAGTTTTTGTCTGAACAGGTTGTTGTAGAGGACGTGTGGGTGTTACCAAGACCACTAAGAGAGGGCTTGTTTTCTGGGTCAGTGAGAGTCATAACTATTTAAATAGTCAGTGAACGCACCTGGACACACACTCTCACACACACACACACACACACACACACGCGCACACACACACACACACACACACACACAATCACTATAAGTACACGTCCACAGACACAGATTGCTCTGAATAAATGCCCTCCTTCAGCTGGAAGGTTGCCATGGTGACTAATCCAGGTAAGGATGATGTGAGCAGGACATCTGCTCGAGCCTCCCGCACCCTCACCCTCACCCTCACCCTCACCCTCACTCTCACCCTCACCCTCACCCTCACCCGCCTCCACTGAACCGATCTGTACTTCGACTCACAAGCAGCTGGATTTACCTTCACGGAACAAAGAGAGAGAAAAAGTCAATTATGACTAACTTTTGGTAGTAGCGCCTGTGACAACACACACACGCACATATATACACACACACACTTGTTTTCAGGGAATGCTCTTAATAGTAAGACCGTTTAATGAGGGTACTCAAAAACAATGCTCACAACAAATGGAGATTTTCAACCTTCACTCGTTGACAATGCAATGCAACAATGCAATAGACCAGTGATTCTCAACTGGTGGGTCGCGATCCAAAAGGGGGTTCTTACTCGGAAAAAAAGTTATGAAAAAAAATCCTGTGCTTTTATTTAGGATTTTGTATGCATCCGAGTGCTGTCTGTTCCCACTCCTTAACAGCAGGTGGCGATGATGCCCTGTAATGCTAATAGACACCTATCATTTCATATCTAGAAGAAAACCTACAAACTTTGTTTTCATATGTTGATTGACAACAAAGTATGACACAGAGCAGCTAACTCAGTGTAAAAGGGAATATTCCCCTCTGTCGCGTCATTTTTGTTCAACGTTAAACTTGTTTTTTGTGTGTGTGGGATGTTCTGTACTATCTCACCTTCAAACGACACCATCTTTTCATTGAATACACGTGAGAAGTTGAAGATGTTCCTTGGGTCGGGTCGCAGCTCGTCGTTAAGGGGTGACGGTGGGTCCTGAACCCAGACCAGTGCAATAGACAACCAAAGGACATCTGTCACTCAGACCTAGACGGACAGACCCACTCTTACTGTTAAGTACCTGAGCCTGGGGGGCTCACATGTAGTGTGTGTTCTGGCTCTGTTGTGCAGCTCTGTGAGATTGGATGTTGGGGAAGACATTACTGTGTAGGGATTACTGGTTTCATGTGTACGTTTAGTCCAGTTTGAGACAAACATGTTAAAAGTGCACATATAGGTAAATGTACAATAACATGGGTTTGATGACTCTCCTGTAGGAGGCTGCTGTCTTGGTTGGTCCTGTACTTGTGTTTGTGTCTGTGGTGTGAGCTTCTATATGATGTTTTCATGTTTTTGTCTTATTCCTATGTATTATTTTGATTTATCAAATCGTTGATTTAAATGATTGATTGATTGATTGGTTGATTGGTTGATTGATTGATTGATTGAGACTAGGGGTGATCAAGTCCTTTCAAGTCCTTTTAGTTCACACATTGTAAAATCTCCAGTGAGAGATTGTCAAACTCATTTTCACAGAGCACCACATCAGTATTCCGGTCGCTCACATGGGGCCAGTGTTAATTGTGGGACTAAATGTGATTACTACTTAACATATTACAAATATTCTTACAAATATTGTACATGCATTTACAAACATGTGGAAATGTAAACACATTGAATATATTGCCAGACATAAAAAGTGGCATGTGTAATTAACTAGACTTCATGGGCAATGATCATAAAATGATCTCACGGGCCATATCTGGCCCGCGGGCCACGTGTTTGACACATGTGATCCACCTCTTTTGAGAATATATGATGTATTGTTTGACTCAAAGTTTATTGTAAAGGGTCAAATCTGTCAAATCAGATGTAGTTTATTGTTCCTGTCTGTAGTTTATCATGTGCAACAACAGCTGCGGAGCAATACACTACATGGCAAGGCGACAGAATGAAGTGCATGGACAAAGAAGAAGAATCTTGACTATCAGAGTGGACAAATTAAATATCACACCTCCCCAAAGACATTACAATATTAATTGTAATATTTGGCAATAACATTTTTTTAAACTGTTCAGACCAGAGGGCAAACTTCTAAAAGTGACAGTGTTGCATGTCTACCGACTCTTTGTTTAGACAGAGATGTGTGAGATGTATGATCCCACCTCTCTAAATATCATTCATACTTTTTACTGCTCGATCGCTGAAGAGGAAAAGTGTTACGCCAAAGAGCAGTGAGTGCAGGCCTACGGGCATTTGCATAAGTCTTCATTATCTGTAACTGTCAGAAGAAACTGCACACAGCCTACAGGCAGCACACACGCACACACACACACACACACACATGCACACTGGGATACACTTTCTCCACAATTTGCAGTGTACTATCTGGCATAAAATGTAATCATGTTCCTGCTGCACAGACACAAAGTGCCGTCCTAATGATGCTGATACAGTGTGGCCCTGCACAGCCGCCTTCATACAGGGTCACACGTGGGCCATCAGGAGCACACACACACACACACACACACACACACACACACACGAGGACAGGAGGTTTAAGGCTTCCTATTCATCAGCATAGGACTTGTGATCTATTCATATATTACCTTTAATCAAGGAACAACCAGGGGGAGAGCCTCCGAGAGTGGATCACTCCCCCAGGGCAACCACACTGCCAGTAAATGAAGTCAGACCTGAACGCCGCCAAACAGAATGAAAATATTAAGTCAATAGTCTCTTATTATAAAGAGTTTCTGGTGCGTACAAAGGGCTTGACGCACATGTGTCAAACCTGTGGAGCGCGTTGCGAGAGCTTAAAGGCACATGATTGTCGGAAGTAAAAGTCTAAAACATACATTGCCCGTGAACTCTAGCGAATTACACAGGCCACTTTTGATGTGTAGCAATATATTCAATGTGTTTACAGTTTCACACGAATGTAAATGCACATACAATATTTGTAACTTGAATAGATAATAATCAAGTATGAAGACAGTTATTTTACAATATGTTAAGAAGTATTTGGATTTGGTCGCACAATTCAAACCGGCCCCTTGAGAGCAACGGTAATGCTGATGTGGCCCTCGGTGAAAATGAGTGTGACACCCCCGGCTTAGTGTGTTATAGTGGGTCGGTCACTTATCTAAGAAAGGTGTTGACGCTTATGAACATTTGATTTAGATTTCCTCGCCCATTCCATAATGTTATGTCACATTTCATCGAGCTACAGGGACAAGCAGCTGGTTAAAAGGTTCCACCGTGAAGTGGTGAACTGAATGGAGCTGCATGTTAGGTGTAGCAGCAGCAGCAGCAGCAGCAGCAGCAACAGGACCAGTTGGGACAGTCAGTTTAAATTGGAACAAGGTAACCAGGATACTAAGGAGCGTGAGCCTTCCCTTCCTCTGGCTTTAAACAAATATTGACTGGAGCTCGGAGCAGAGGCAAATAGGCTCTGCAGGTAAAGAGGCACAGGCAGAACAGGCTTTGTCATAATGTCTTTTGTGAGGTGTTGATGCCTGCACAGGCTGCTGTTTGAAAGAGAGGCGGTGGGATCGTGGAGGGACCGCTGAAAGGAAAAAGACATGAAGGGGAATAGGATTCAAATTGTGCAAGTTACAAGTATTATTCTACCGTTGATCTCACTTTCAAAAATATTCAAATACTGTAGAGGTGCTACTCAGAAACCCGTTTTTATCAGATAATATTTTGATTTTCAGTCAAACAATAGAGAAGAAAGCAACATTTTGAGCTCAGGAGGTTGACCTCAGCTCTGCTTTACATAAATAACAGTCTTTGTATTGTGTAATTGGAAAAATATCAAAGGAGGGTGACTTGATATATTTTAGAGGTTTAGATTGTAATGTTGTTTGTTGTTATTTTTTGTCATGTCATGGCCGGTGAAAGTGTAGCAGGGATTTGAACTGGTGACCTTTACTTCCAAAGGTGCTCTAACCACTGAGCCACAGCGCATTGTTTTTTTTTTATCTTTTACATTTTCATTCATATTTTATTTCTCCAATTCATCAGTTGTTAACAGGACCAAATGAACCGTGCGACATATGTACTGTAGTACTGGCACTTTGCTTGTTTCAGTGCTCGGTGCTGTGGCATATGGTTGCACTGTAATATTTTGAAGGCGATGTTTTACAGAGGGGCAGTGTGCTTGTTTTATATTCCGAACATAGCATATGAAATGATAAAAGAAATAATGTCTGTATTATAATAGTATCATTTATTTAAATCAGTCACCAAGAGTACTAATCTGTAGCATTCAAATAATGAAGGGTAAAAGGCTGAATGTTACATCTTCAGCATCTAAATGACAGTTGGCCCTTATCTGATGTTAGTGGTGTGTGTGTGTGTGTGTGTGTGTGTGTGTGTGTGTGTGTGTGCGCGCTTAATGTTTTGTTAATGTTTAACATATCCTCCCATTAAGCCCCTCTCCGTGCCCCGGGTGCTCGCCTGCAGCCTCGGCTCATGACGCAGGAGATGGACAGTAATGAAAAGGCCCCAGTGGAAAATACAAGCTGTCATCATAAATGTGCCAACAGGAAAATGATTATCCAGAAGCCAAAAGCTCCACTGGGAGTTACAGGACGAGCGCTGCTGTGAGTGTCAGGCCACACAACAGGATATCACGCAAGTGCAATTCAAACATAAACCTCCAACCTAAAC
>JAFBJT010105749.1:52281-72982 GCA_016785325.1 Chascanopsetta lugubris
TAAAGGATAAACATTTTTTTTTACTTCACATGATAATGCAAGAAGGAAGGGATGACTCAACTGAAGTATATTCGTACCGTAGATTTATTTTTTTTATTTTTTTATTTATTTGCAGCATTGTAAATGAGAAATGGTTCACAGTCATATGTGATATTCAGGGTTATTATTTTTTATTTTCACCGTCATCATCATCATCATCATCATCATCATTATTATCATTATTATACTCTCTTAATAAATAATTGAAAAATATTACTATTATAAATAATCTGAAATAAATTAAGGGGAAGCAGACACACAGAGGCGCAGGTTGGGACGGCCCCAGTGATTGTTAGTGTCAACAATCCTAGGTAGTTATTATCATGATAACTAACCCAGCAAGTCTGTCAAGTCTTTGAATCTAAGATATCCTTGGTGTGGAACAATATGGTTTGCCTTTAATCTCTTTGATGTCTTGGATGTGGCACTTCACATGGCCACTGATCATAGGGTATTTCAACTGAAGTGTAGAACCCCTTCTTCTGCCGGTTAGGTGGTGTGGTCAGCAGCAGGAATTAAACTTAACAATTACCTTGAACAAAAAAGAAACACAAAATGAAGAATTTCAGCCCTAAAAATGAGACAATGCACATTCAGGCCAATGTGCAGACAACTAGCGCACAACCTGCTAAATCGCATAGTTGTGGCTGCCGAGTTGGCGACAAAGATGGAGGTAGAGGAAGTCACAGGAAAAGCAGGGGCTTCTCCCACTGCCAGTCAGTGGTGAGCTCCATGACCTCACAGAGGATCGTCATGACCAATGAGAACCGTGACCAACTTAAGGAGCTGCTTCGGGGTCTGCAGCCTCAGGGGTCAAACGAGCCATATGAGTGAGTACATTCTAGTAAACATACTTTAGATGGGTTGGATGTAAATTTAAGGGTAGAACAGCCTTTCCTTTGAAATTGGAATATGTTTGGTAAGCCTTTATCATTAAAAATCACATGGCGCTTTAGTGTGTCCATTCTGGGCCACTGTAAAAACATGGTGGTGCAACCTTTTGTCCTCCATAGAGAGGGCTTGTTAATGCTTGCTGTTGATGCAATGACATTTCTGGTGATGAAAACAATTCATACGTCCAAGTAATTATATTCTCTGTAAAAGCAGTATGGTTATTATCTGTCAACAGATATGACAGCAGGTTCACCTAAATCGTATATACGTAGCACCTTTAACTATTGGGCATGTCTACTTTGAACGATATAGTTTGAAGCAGTGGTTCTCAACTGGTCTGGGTTCAGGACTGGGATCAACCCTTGATGATGACCTGCGACCCAAAAAGAAGAACATTTCCAATTAATTAAATGAAAAGATAGCAACACAAAAAAAACAAATTTAATGACAAACAACAACATCCAGCAGGTGGTGATGAAAGAGAAACATCCCCTTTGACACTTAATTTGTATTTCAATGTAGTCAGTATTGAATTTGCAGTTGTCGATTAGCATTTGTAAACAAACTTTGCTGGTTTTTCTATCTTTGAAATGGCAGGTGTCTACTATTGTTATGGGGCATCATCACCACCTACTGTTAAGGAGTGTGAATAGATTGTAAAACTTAAATAAAAACTCAGATAAATAGATAGATGATAGATAGATGAAACTTTTTTTTGGCCAATCAAAGGCCCGTGACCCACTGAAGACGGGTCCACGATCCACCTTTGAGTCCAACCCACTAGCTGAGAATCACTGGTCTAAAAGTCTTTCGTTCACTATTCAATCTCTCTTCCAGTGACTCTGCCCCGGATTCTAAAGATGATGACCTGCCAGACGGTGAACAACCTCCTATCAAACCTGTTATCTCACCCGTCGCTATAGACGAACTGTGCAGGTGAAGTGAACATCTCCTTTTACATAAATATCATGTAATCAGCAACGTAAGGGTGATTTCAGTCATCTTGGTCACTTCTAAAAAGAATACAAAACAATTACATATTGACATTTTCATGAATTTATAATCATTCATTCTCCATTACCTTTGAATGAGCCTATTAATGTATATTTACATGAGGAGGTCCCCTCTATGGGGGCATCCATGTTTTTACAATAGTTCAGATTGGACCTACTAAGGATCTTTTGAGTTTTAATGACAACTGAAGTCTACCATAGGTTCTTTTACATGTTCAGAAGGGTGAGGGTGAGGTGATGGATACAACATGCGAGTTTAGCACTAGATGTCACAAAACCTTACACACTGCACCTCAAAGTTGTGCTTTTGCCTGAAATGACCCGGACTGTACTGTATTTCTGCACTTTCTCTCTCCACAGGTACGGGTTTGACAGGCAGCGCAGTAAACAAGCTCTGGAGAGTGGAGGTGGGAAACTTGGGGCCACCTTGGAGGAGCTCCTCCGCCAGATTTTCACTGAACGCTATGGGCAGACAGCAGTATCCTCCGATGGTCTGGAAGGAGTGTCTATGGAAGACTGCCTGGTCAAGAGACAGGAGGAGGCTCTGGTCCTTGCTGCCATTTATGGAGAACGCTTCACTGAGCACACCACCAAGTCAGTGTGGACACTGACCCTGGACCTAGCCTTCCTGTCACAGCACACCGTCCCTGACGTGTGCAGGTTCTTCCTGAAAGGTCAATGCCGCTTCGGCGACAGATGCTGGTTCAAACACAAATTACCCGACAAAGCCAGATCTAGAGCCACTTCTACAGATTCAAAGGGCCCAAGCCAGCGTGGATTCAAGGGCGACTCTCCTTACGAGTATAAACTGGAAATCCATTTTCCTAAAGGAAATCGCTACCCGTTCCAAGCACCGATAGTGGCCTTCAGCACCAACGACGGGTCAATCGGAGGCGCGGGTAGACTCAGTGTGACGGAGAGGTTGTTTGGAGTGGCGCTCGCTGCAGCAAACAACAGTTGGCCTGTGGTTTTTAATCTGATCACCTTGTTTGAGGATGAAACTGTCATGAAGGAGCTGCTGTCGGTCAGTCAGCACAAGTACAGCATGCCACCCTCGGGGGAGAGCAAGGGCAATGATACTGGAACTGACAGCAGAGGGAACGGTCCAAACAAGAACATCCTCCGAGAAAACAACAAACTGTGCAGCGAGTTTCAAATGAAACAGGTAAAGGAGAAGTGCATATAACCAGTTTTCTTACCTTTTTCAAATGGTATCTGAATGACCAGTGTAGGATGGATGGATGGATGGATGTATAAATAGATGATAAGCTGGTAAACTGGAAAGATTGATTTCTATTACAACAGAAAAGTTTAAAAGCATTTCAATACAAGGGACGGAAAAACAAGAAAAAAAAAATTGGGAATACACAAGAATTGATCAGAATATCAGTCACATCCGGACCAAAGGAACAAAAATACATTTAGGTGATTATGAAAATGTTGGTTTTTAATTGGGTTGTAATATTTTCCTTTCCCAATAGAAGTGACAAAAATGTCCAAAATCTTAGACTCTGCACCTCTAAGAATATTTACATATACACAATTTAATTGCCAATGTAAAAGTGTGTGTCAGAGTCCATTGTGTTTTATCTGTTATCTACTAATCTGGTTAGAGGAGCTCTCCCCTGACCAGATGGCTGGGGTTCGATTCCTGCCCCCTCCCCCCACTCCACATGCTGTGGTGCCCTTGGGCAAGACATTGAACCCCACATTGTCCTATGTACTTATCGATACAAAGTGATGCCAATAGCTGCACTGTATGAATGTTTGAGTTACTGGGTGAATGTAAACTGTACTGTAAAGCCCTGTAAGGGGCTTGATAAAGCACCATATGAATACAGACCATTCACCATGAAGTGTTTGTGTTTTCCCCTGCTTCTCCTCACTCAGTCATCCAAGTGCTACATGTCCATGCTGGAGCAGAGGAAGAACCTACCAGCATGGAAAGAGAAAGACCACATCCTCCACCTGTTGGATCGGGGCCAGGTGCTTGTGGTCAGCGGGATGACTGGGTAGATCACAAAGCAGCATAACACACAGAATAATACTGAGGAAATTCGATTGATCAAATCTGCATTTGGTTTGATGTCAAGAAAGACAAAACTCAGATAAGTCTTAGATTTAGATGACTCCTTTGTTCTATTCCAGCATATCTGTACATTTGTCTTTGTACTCTTCTCTGCAGATGTGGTAAAACCACTCAGATCCCTCAGTTTATTCTGGATGCCTCACTATGTGGCCCAGCACTTCAGGTGGCCAACATCGTCTGCACACAACCCCGGCGTATCTCTGCTATTTCTGTGGCACAGAGAGTGGCACAGGAGCGAGAGGAGAATCTGGGTGACTGCGTGGGATACCAGATCCGTCTGGAGAGTGTCAAGGTACAAAGAAAGTTAACATTCATCCATACATCGATTTTAGATCCAAATATCCATTACAATTCAATGTTTTCACACTTATGCGTGGCACTGCCACAGAACATTGGGCGATTAGCCTGCATGTTTGGTTACATGATGAACTTATCGAATCAAAACTTAGTATTTCTTGTGACCACTCATGTCTCCTTTGATAGAAGTCACAGAGAAATGGTTTTCATGTGAAATAATTGTATCAGACGTGATCTGAATCTGGTGCAGTGTTAAAGGTGCAGTGTGTAAGATTTGGTGAGATCTATTGGTGAAGTTGCATATTGTATCCATCACCTTACCCTCACCCTTCCAAGCATGCAGGAGAACCTCTGGTAGACTTCAGGTGTCATTAAATCTCAAAATAAGTGTAGTATGTCCACTCTGGGTTACTGTAAAAACATGGCGGTTTTGGTCCGGGGGCCGCATGTTTGACAGGGCGGGTTCTCTCTGTGCAGTCCCAACCAATGTGGTGCAAGAAGGCTGCCTTCATCAAGGGATTATACACTCAAACATTAGTATGAATATTCTATATTGAATTTCTTCCAGTATATACGGAAATAATTCCATGCAATTCTTTCATACTGTACCATTACGCTGAATATGAATTGCAAAACCACACTTGCATGACTGTATGAATGCTGTAGTGATAATGACACCCCCAACAACCACCCTTCTTCTCTTTCAGTCGTCTGCCACCAGACTCTTGTACTGCACCACAGGAGTGTTACTGAGGAGACTGGAGGCCGAGGCGAACCTCAAAGGCATCACACACGTCATTGTGGATGAAGTGCACGAGCGCACGGAGGAGAGGTCAGACCAAGCATGACGACTCATACTGTACAACAGTGGTTCTCAACTGGTCTGGGTTCGGGACCCACCATCACCCCTTAAAGATGAGCCGCGATCCAAATTGAGGGAAAGTTGTATTTCACCATGGTCAGTTAGCATATGAAAGAAAACTTCAGCGTTATTTGCATCACAGGCTATTATCGCCACCCACTGTTAAGTAGTGTGAATAGACAGTGCTCCAAAAGATAAAAAATCCCTGACAAAATAAAAGCACAGTATATTTATACTCAACTCTTATATACCTGACTTTCTTAAGTCAAAGCCCCGTGACCACCTGAAAACGGTGCCAGTTGAGAATCCCTGATTTAAAGGATCTCTTTGTCTAAAACCGCAACCTGCTGTTGAGTAGTGTGAATAGGCAGCTCTCCAATGCATAAAAAATCCCCTTCAAAATAAAAGCACAGTCTTTTTTCCCCCAGTCAAAGGCCTGCAAGCCAGTGAAAACCCACTTTTGGGTTGCGACCCGCCAGTTGCGACCCGGGTTGCGACCCGCCAATACAACACTGCTGTATCATATGGTGCACAAAATGAACATTCATCATGCATATGAATTACTTTTAGAGAAGAGTCAGCCAACCCCTTCTTCTTTGTTCTGACGATGTACTTGAACATATCATTTTACAAGGTTTCTCTTCGTTCACTCAGTGACTTCTTGCTGATGGTGCTCAGAGACCTGACTGTGCGCAAACCAGACTTGAAAGTCATTCTTATGAGCGCAACTGTGAACATCAAACTCTTTTCAGAGTATTTCAACAACTGTCCCACTATCCACATACCAGGTAATACTGGTCTACTATCTGTCTGTTGAGTAGATTCGAGTAGTTTCGTTTTTCTCTAACCATTTCATAAACCTCTCTTGTGCCAGGGCAAAATTTTCCAGTCAACCATTTTTTTCTGGAAGATGCCATCGAGAAAACGGGGTACATACAAATGATCTTTCTTTTAAAAGTTATCATATGAAGTGGGTATCTCTCTGTTCCAATTCCCTTTTATTTCATTTACTGTCCCAGCTATGCCATCGTGGATGACAGCCCTTACATGTGCTCAAGGAAATGTGATTTCAACTTGGATGACGACTTCACTTCTCTCTGTGAGAGGGACTTTGACTCGATCCCAGATCAGCAGCTCAGTCTGCAGGAACTAGCAGTCAGACATGTGGATGTAAAGAAGTCAGTGCTGGAGACCATTGCTGCTATGGATCTGAACAAAATCAACATGGACCTGGTGGAGTGTCTGCTGGAGTGGATTGTGCACGGACAACATAACTACCCTCCAGGTTAGAAATTGAGCCCCGTATGTACATACATATCAAGGTGATTTCTAGAGGAGATTATTCTCTCTTGCTGACAACCAAAAACATATGAATACCATGCCAACATATTTTGATTGGCTCTCACTTGTGGATTAAATCAGTGGTTCTTAACTGGTCCAGATTCAGGACCCACCATCACCCCTTACTGACGAGCTGCAACCAGATTCTAGGACAACTTTCAACTTCTCAAATGAATTTCATGAAAAGATGGAGCAGTATGAACTTGACTTAGTACAGAATATCACAGTACAACACACAAAAAGCAAAAATTTCATGATAAACAAAAACGACCAGCAGGTAGCGATGCTAGAGAGGGAGATAGGTATCCCCTTTTACACTCAATTAGCTGCATTTGAATTAAAAAACAAAAAGTGCATCTTAGGGACATAAGGAAGGGAATCTAACGTACAATATAAGAAAATCAATATTTCATGTAGACAGTGCCATACCTTTGCTATGTGAATAGATGGAACTCCAATGCTCCAATAAAACTGATAAAAAGTCGTCTTCAAAATGAAATCCCAGGATTTTTTTTCATAACTTTAGCCAGTCAAAGGCCTGCGATGCACTCTAAACAGGACCACCTTTTGGGTTGCGACCCACTAGTTGAAAATCACTGGATTAAATGACTTCGCAAATGACTTGTGTTCTAATCATCTGCTCCAATCGGCATTGATTGGGCACATGCGTGAATGTGGTAATTTCTTCTTCTGTGTCTAATGTCTCCATTTTTAAAGGTGCAGTGTGTAATATTTGGTGACATCTAATGATGAAGTTGCATGTTGTATTCATAACCTCACCCACACCCTTCTGAGCATGCAGATGCCAGTTGTCATTAAAGGGGTCCTCTAATGGTTTTCCTCACTTCTAGAGTCAAACACAGTCAGTACGTTAACATGACACTTGAAAACACCGAATTAGGTTAGCCCGACTATAATAGGATTTTTAAAATGCATGTATACACCTTAGTCTGACTCAAATTGGACCGAATCAGGTTTCTCACAGTCCGAGTAAGGCCCCTAGATTATTCAATTGATAGTCACATTAACCGTGCATGTACTGTATATGTTCCATTGGATTGGAATTGGATTTTGTGTACTGTGCAGGCTCGCAATGCGTGAGTAGTTGCACAGGGGTCATGAACCCAACTAGAAGGAGACGATAGTCTGGCCTTTTGTTCGGAAATGGCAATAGCAATAGCAATAACAACAGATGGAGGAAGGCAGCTTACCAAGGACCGCCATCTTTCTCAAATGCCGTCTCAGGTCAACCGGAAGAGGCTCTATTACCACTAGTTGAAATGGGAACAGCGCCTCCTATTGTACCAGGGTGTGACATGCTTCAGCCAATGAATTGATTTTCTCACCATCATGTATACTCCGACAATTGCAATTGCCTGACTAAGGAGCATAGTCAAACTATGGCTGTAATCAGATGAAGTGGTGCATGTAAACATACTGACTGCTGTAGTGTAGGAGTATCACTAATAAACTGGTCAAACCCTCATAAAATGACCTAAACACATGTTAAAAGTAATTTAACAAAGACGGTGGCAGCTTCAGCAGGATCAGCAAACTCTGCTGTTCTCAACACACGTGACGTCAAGAGCGATGGATGTACTCTGATTGGGCATATGTTCCTGCACAAGAGGATGTCAATCAAACAGGGACCCAATCAGAGAATGCCTCAGCCAAGCGAGCAGCTGAGCACAGAGACAGATATGATGCTGAGGAGCCAGCAACACAAACTGTGAGTAACACACTAGATAAACATGTTCTCTGTCTGAACTGTCTGAATTGTCCAAACTGTCTAGCCCTGGAGCTACCGGGTCTTAGCCGTTACCTTTAGCTGAGCATCAAGCAGTGCAATATCTCTATCAGTTTGGACTTGAATCAAAGTCATGCATTTAACAGCCATCGCGATTGTTTCATCCCGCCCCCCATCCTGAATCTGAAAGTAAGTTTTAAATAGATCTTTTGATTATTTATATCCAAGTACAAATACATAAAAAATCCCTCACCATTTAGATCAGACATACAATATTTACTCCTGTAGTTTTCTGTGAGATCTAGTTCCACTTTGTATTTGCAAATAAATAGACTGTGAATTATCTCAGAAGGCTGTGTTTGAGTTACTGAGGAAAATCTCTATTCCAGCATTCCCATCATCTTAGTTTGAAACACCCTGTGTGGAGGAAATCGTCGGCAGGCGCTCTCCAGGAGGACGTCATGTCATGGTCGGGGTCTGGCGGTGAGATGGTGTCCCTGACATGTCAGCTGAAGAAACTTCAACATGAAACTAGTCTCCATGAAACCTGAAATGACAGAGACAGAGAGAAGTGATGACAGCTTGGTCTTTCTGCATTGTCACATAACACAGAGAATTTCAGAATGTTGATGCCAATTCATCAATATTTGTTTGTTGTTGATTTTAATGACTGTTGTTACAACAATTTCTACATATTAAAATACTGTTCTTACTGGACTGCTGTTTTTTATTGGAGGAAATGATTTTACATGTATATAAATAAAATTTGATTTATATATAATTATCGAAATATTGTTCGTGACAAAATTGACCGAAATCTTAGACACTGCACCTTTAATGTTGTGTGCTACAGAGCACAACAGTCATAAGCATGCTAGCACAGTCATGAATGAATGGAAGGTACAAGGATATACTTAATAATTGAAATGGGAAAGAGGCTTCAATTCTGTTTGTGTCTCAAGGTGGAGTGCTGGTGTTCCTCCCAGGTCAGGCTCAGATCAAGAACCTCTATGAACAGCTTCAGTCCAGCAGAATGTTCAACAAGGGTACACACAGGTCTGTGCAGAAAGTTGTGTTATTGCAGCAATTGAATTGTGTTGTATTATTTGGTCTTGGCAGCTGAATGTATTACACCAACATAAATGTGCTGGAACATTATCTAATAATTCAATCCCGTTTCATCACATATGACCCTTTACATGTCCATTTCGTATGCCTGTATGTTCCTACATCAGATGTGAGCTTTACCAGCTTCACTCAAGCCTGACCAGTGAGGAACAGGAGGAGGTTTTCACTCGGCCACCAGGGGGCATCACAAAGATCATCCTGTCCACCAACATTGCAGAGACCTCAATAACCATTGATGACGTGGTTTATGTCATCGACTGTGGCAAGATGAAGGAGAGAAGGTGATGTCATTATCACACTTGACTGAAAGTGAACAGAAACCATTTGTTTTGATAACAGCTTTGCCTCACTTGAATCTAGATACAAATATGCACTCACCTCCTTTTAAAGGTGCTGTATGTCACTTCTATTGATAGAAAAACTGTTTGAAAACAATCTCATTCCGATGAAGTTATAATCACTTAAAAGTATATTTTCCCCATCACTCTTAAATGAGATGTTTAGTGAGTGGACATATTAAACATATCTTGAGTTATAATGACCACTGAGGGCTACCATAGGTTCCACAGGTTCTCCTGCTCGGTAGGGAATGGGTGAGGTGATGGATACAACATACAACTTCCCCACTAGTGTCACCAAATCGTACTCACTGAACCTTTAACATGTCATTTCTTGGTATTTTTGAACAATACAAATGGAATGGAGTATTTTTGTTTTATGTTATCCTTGCCTGGTTATGTTTTCAGGTACAATGCATCTAAAAACATGGAGAGCCTGGAGGACACGTGGGTGTCCCGGGCCAACGCGCTGCAGAGGAAGGGTCGAGCAGGTCGCGTGACCTCAGGCGTGTGCTTCCACCTCTTCACCAGACACTGCTTCCACCACCAGCTGGCAGAGCAACAGCTGCCAGAGATCCAGAGAGTGCCTCTGGAGCAGCTCTGCCTCAGGTGAGTCCACTGGTGGGCTCTTTGTGTAACAACAGACTTCAAGACTTTAGGAAAGTTCAAATTAAAATATTTGTAAGATATGTACAAGATTTACAGATTTGTAAGAGCAACAAGACGGGGCTTGAGAAAAACATAGACTACATATACACTGGGTAATGGGACACAAGTGGAGCACCTTAGGGCGAAGCTGACGATAAAACAGGTGGGAAACACAAGAGGCAGGAAGGGAAAGGGACCTGCAACGAGAGGAGGGTTGCTACGTCAAAAAAAAACACAGGAAGTGCAAGACAGGACAAAACACAGTGTCATCAACTTGACACTCCAGTGCTCCGCTGAGGGCAAGACTGCAGACATGGACTGAACATGAATCCTAGACTATGTGACTTGAATTAAAAACATGACTTGAAACTTGACTTGATCTTGACAAAAACAAAAAATGTTCGTAATCTAATTCAAACATGAATCTGACATTTAACACATGACAAGACTAACATGAATGACGGGACGTGACACTTTGTACAGAGCAAACCAGTTTATCACTTCTGTCCACTTCTCTCTCTCTCTCTCTCCCGCCCTCTCTCTCTCTATCTCTCTATCTATCTATCTATCTCTCTCTCTCTGACAGAATCAAAATCCTGGACTTGTTTGCCGATCAGACCTTGGAGTCCGTCTTCTCTCAGCTCATCCTGCCCCCGCCCATTGATAGCTTGCAGGCGGCCAAGCAGCGCCTGCAGGACCTCGGGGCTCTGACTGCAGATGAGATCCTGACACCACTGGGCTACCACCTGGCCTGCCTGCCGGTCGACGTGCGCATCGGGAAGCTCATCCTTTTCGGCGCCATCTTCAGTTGTCTTGACCCGGTGCTCACCATTGCTGCCAGCCTGGCCTTCAAATCCCCTTTTGTAAGAAAATGGACCGTCACTGTCTCATACCACAGCACTCGTTTCTGATCAGATAATAGCAGTTACAGTTAAGATGATAGTTACGACTGATTAACTCTATCCTTCAGAGTTTTTAGTTGAACATTTGTCCCCTGTTTCTTTCAGGTTTGTCCATGGGATAAGCGACATGAGGCTAATGAGAAGAAAAGGGCCTTTGCTGTAAGCAACAGTGACCATATTGCTTTGTTGCAGGCATATAAGGTACCAGCACCCTTCTACTTTGACTTCAGTTGATTTGTAAGGGTGTAGCATGTTTTTTCCCCTTGTGATGGATCATCTCTCTGTTGCAGGGATGGTGCAACGCTGCAAAGAGTGGTTACCGTGCTGGCTTTGCTTACTGCAAAGAGAACTTCCTGTCATGGCGAGCCCTACAGGTCATGAGACCCTATTCTCTGGGTTTAGGGGTCAAGGTTTTATAATACTGGATTGTGTTCTTATTTTACCTCTGCTGACCGACGCCCAATGTTTGAATGGAATGTGCAGGAGATTGCCAGTCTGAAGAGGCAGTTTGCTGAGCTCCTTTCTAACATCGGATTCATCAAGGAAGGACTGAGGGCCTGGACCATGGAGCACATGTGCTCTCATGGCTCTGATGGTGTCCTTCAGGCTACAGGCCCGAAGGTAACCACACACACGCATGCACACAAACACACACACGTATGCACTAGACCAGTGGTGCCCAATACGTCAGTCACATGTGAGGATATAGGATCATACCATTATGTGATAGCAGAGAGGGGAACATTCAGTCAGGTATAGTGTCTTGTCTTGAGTGTGGTCCCAAACCAACAACATCTTTAGTGAGGCAATTATGAGGCTTCTCATAAAAACACTGAACACAATTTATTCATATTTGCCAGGCAACGCTAAAATATGAGGCAACAAATAATACTAAATTAGGAGCCGTTTGGGAGCCAAAAGAGCCGGCTCTTCTTTGGGAGCAAAAAAACCTCATACACCAAAATGTAATTAGAGTATGAGCATATTGAAAAATGAAAAAGAAAATGTTTGCAGCCTGTGACAGGTCCACAAATGTTTTTCTTTTTTGCTGTAGTTTCAATATATATGCACACACACACACACACACACACACACACACACAATATATATATATTGTCAGGGCACTCAAAACATGCCTCACCACCCATGATCCTCCTGGATGTGAGACACATCCCGCCACTCTATATATACATTCAAGATGCGATGTCACTTAATCCTACACATTGCACTTTTAAAGGTGCAATGTGTAAGATTTGGTGACATCTAGAGATGAAGTTGCATGTTGTATCCATCACCTCACCCTCACCCTTCTGAGCATGGAGGAGAACCTATGGTAGACTTCAGTTGTCATTCAAACTCAAAAGATACTTAGTATGTCCACTCTGGGCTACTGTACATGGTGGCCCCCATAGAGAGGACCCACTCCTCATGTAAATATACATTAATTGGCTCATTTAAGGGTAATGAGAAAAAATAAATAAGTTATAAAAATCATTCAAGTGATTAGTATGTAATTGTTTTAAAATATTGTTAGAAGTGACAAAAATGACTCACTGCACTTTTAAAGTTGCTTCAATTGGGATTCAGTGAACCAATCCTTAAGAATCAACATATACTTCAGTCGTCTCTGCCTGTTAATTATTTGTCCTGCATTTCGTGTTCACACACATATTTACTTATTTATTTTCTTGTGTTTTTTTGGTAACCATGTGAAGATGTTACAAAAGGTTATCATTGTGTTGGGCACAGGATTTGTTTTGTTGTATATTTGCCACTTGATTCAGAAAATAATGTGAAATGCACTTTTTCACGTTTTGCCAAACTCAAAACACTAAAGATATATGATTATGATATAAATATATATATATATATAATAGTTATAATGTTTTCCATCTCCAGGCAAACTTGAACTCAGAAAACATCCGCCTAATCACAGCCATCCTGTGTGCTGCCCTCTTTCCCAATGTGGTGAAGGTATTTTGCATCCAGCTCTTATTTTGAAAACCGTTCCCAGTCACATCTTTGATTTGTACTCAAACCATCTTGTCTGACTCTGTCACCCAGGTACCAGCTCCTTTGGGAAACCACATCATGCTGCCCAAAGCTAATAAGCTTTACTTCATGAACAAAAACAACGACCGTGTTTACATACACCCCTCGTCCGTCAACTACACGGTGAGAAAGAAAACGTCTGAATTTTCATCTTGATTCTGAAATTTGATTGAATCTGAGAAACCGAGAAACGAGCCCTGTGACACATGATCGGTCTTTTAGGTTTGTAAATACAACAGCCCCTACATGATTTACCACGAGATGGTGAGGACGAGTCGTGTCTTCATGAGGGACTGCAGCACAGTGTCCGTCTACCCACTGGTGCTGTTTGGAGGCAATAAAGTCAACACGGAGCTGCACGAGGGGGAGTACTTCATCTCTCTGGACGATGGGTGGATACGATTCCCTGTTGCGTCATATGAGGTCAGGGAAAAGCCATTCAGAAAAAAAAAAACAGTTTAAAGGTGCAGTGTGTACGATTTCAGTCATTTTAGGCACAAATATTAAACAGTAAATACTTATTGACATTTTCATACGTTTATAATCATCTAAATGTGATACCTTTCCCCATTACCTTTAAATAAGCCCATTAATGTATATATCCATGAGGAGCGGGTCCTCTCTAAGGGGGCCGCCATGTTCCTCAAAATGGGTGATGAATAATGGTGTAATGTGAAAAAATGAAACGAAAATGTCAGCATGCCATTGTTTTGATGCTTTCTTTTCTACTAATAGAAGTGAACAAAAATGACCCAAATCGTACACACTGCACCTTAAGTACGATAACTGTAGAACTAACATTGCACATAGATCAGGGGTATCAATCACACTTTAGTTCAGGGGCCTCATGTGACCACATTTGATCTCATGCGGGCCGGACCAGTAAAACCACAGCATGATGACCTATAAGCAAAGAAATGTTTCCCTTTGTTTTAGTACAGATCAAAATTAAAACTAAATAGTAGACTAGAAAATGTCCCTTCTCAATTTAACCAGTACACTGTATTTTACATTTTGCAAAATCATTTCACAGGCCAGATTGGACCCTCTGTGGCGGACTGGTTTTGGCCCGCGGGTCGTATGTTTGACACCCTTGACATAGATTCTAATGATTAGGAGTTGTCCGAAAATGTATTCTTCAAAATGCCCAGACGACCTTGACTCTCACATGGAGTGTGTTTGTTGAACTCAGGTGGCAGAGTTGGTGAAGCAGCTGCGCTGGGAGCTGGATCAGCTGCTCGAGGACAAGATCAAAAACCCCAGCATGGACCTATACAGCTGTCCCCACGGCGCCAGCATCCTCAATACCATTGTCCAGCAAATCAGCACAGAGTAGCATTATTCAATATTTCATTCTCTTACAGTGTGTGAATATGTCTGAATGTCTTTTTTAATCCCAGCAGCACAAATTCATAAAAAATGGAGTGTGATGAATCAAGCTGTACAACACTGACACTGGTCAAACTTGAATTACCATGGACCAGTGCTGCATTCTGTTGCTTTTCCTTGTTTTTGTTTGTATGCTATTCACCCCATCACAGGAAACGCCATGTATGAAACATGGGAAACTGTTTGATTGATTTATTGGTGTATATTGGTTTTGGTGTTATCCATTTTTGTCCTATACATATACGACTAACAACAACTGTGTTTTATGTAGATTTTGTGTAATTTGCATATTCCATGTGTAAAGACAAAGCATGTATAGGGAGTTGCTCTTGAAGAGAGGTTCTGTGCTGCAGAGAAGGAAGTGCCCTTTGCATCAAATGTTGCATTTAACACGTACAAATGAACACAAATGTACAAAGTACCATGATAAGTTTACAGCTGGAGTAACTGTAAGTCTGTGTTGTTTCCTTTTCACTGCCGACATTAGATACAGGAGTCTAATGTTTCCTGTCTGATCTGATATGAACACTGACCAAAGCTCATGAGTTACTGACCACTCTGGAGAAGTATATATACATATCGAAATTATATGTTTGGCGATGCATTGTGAAAATGTAATGAAAATGTCTGTTGTAGCAGAATTTCCATTTAAGGTATCGGTCGTGACTTCGTTTTCTTTTGTTTTTGAAATAAAGCATCCAGAATATTGTGGCATCTACAGCTGAAATTGTATCAATTTTCTTCTATGTAGCTCGAAAATGCCCTCCCTCATGGAGAAGACATGCTCCTGCTTTAAGTGTAAATGGCTCAGTCTAGGGCAGTGGTTCTCCACTGGCCTGGCTTCAAGACCCGCCATCATCCCTTAATGACGAGCTGCGACCCAATACCAGGAAAACTTCTCAAATGTATCTAATTAAAAGATGGAGCACTTTGAATGTGTGATATATATGTGAATCCAATGAATGCATTTGAAAATCCTCTTCAAAATAAAAGCACATGATGTTTTTTCTAAACTTTTTCCCAGTCCAAGACCTGCAACGCACTGACTACAGGTATGCGGCTCACTTTTGGGTCACAACTCACCAGCTGATGATCACTGGTCTGGGGTATTGAAAGTGATTGAGAGTTGATAAAAATCATCATTCTGATAATTCTACAATTCATCTCAATTAAGCCAATGTATGATATCTATGAATTTGCAATACACCATGGATCATTCACTTAATAATTCGGCCTGTTAGAGGGCAAATCAAAAATAAAACAATAATGAACATCAATAAAAAAATGCTACAATTAATGCCGAAACAGCCAGAGGAAAGAAAAACAAATTCAAATTGGGGGAAAAAAAGGACAATAAGTGTACAAGTACAGAGGACAATACTGTAATATAGATTGAAAATAAATAAATAAATAAATAAATAAATAAATAAACCCCGTGGGCACTGGGCACGGGGGATAACGTCGGTTGTCAGGTAGAGGAGCGGCAGCATGCACCTGGGTGAGCACGAGAGGTATTTTTTTTACCAGCGCAGAAGAAGCACAGAGGCCCGTCTTCCTTTGCTCATTTTGGTTTGTGAGTTTGGACATAAACCATTAGAACACGGAATTTCAGGACTGAACATTCAACGTCTCAAGCCTGCGTAACGCATCGAACCCAAGGTGCATCGGTGTCCTTTTGATTTGGAACACTTCCTAATAGGAAAGGACAACTATGGAGAGGACGACGGATTAAGAAGACTGTGGTGGAAAAGAATGCGCGAGCATGAAAGGAGACGTTCGTGTGGACCCACGACGAGGTAGAACTTCTTCTACGCGCACATTGGACTACAGGTAATCCGCCATTGTTGCTGTTGGTGGTGGTGGTGGGTTGGCGCTGACAAGTGAACGGAGAGAGGTGTGAGAGACGCATACTTCGGTCGACGGATACGATAAAATGGCGTCTTCTAATGAATTGTTTGTTTTGGTGTAGTCTCTGGTTTAAGAACGGTTTATCGTAACTACACAATGTGATGGTGATTTGCCAATACCGAGTATGATTGTGTTTGATTGAATTCTCCATTCCCTTATTTGTGTTGGGGACATAACATGATTGTTTACTATGATGGGATACTCCTCAAAACGTTCAACTATATCTGTAATGTTTCACAGATGCATAGAAATCCCCATCCCACTGGAGCTGCCTTGACATTTTTCACAGTGGTGAAGTAAAATAATGTATCTAGAACCACATGAAAGGCATTCTATTCAATACTAGTTCTGTACAGTTACACCACAGGCTTAGAATTGTATTCTATCTTTTATAGTCAGACACACTAAAAGCTTCATGTTAAATTCAATTTTGTACATTTTCCTATCAAGGCTTCAAATGCGATTCTGCTCTTCTCTATTTCATCCCAACTTGCTGAATGATGTTTTGGGTTATGACCATGTTTGTGCTCACATGTGTGTGTTTGATGAAATGAGCCCCCCACTGCCCCCTAGAGACAGCAAATTGGCAGTAAGTGTTTGGGATTTTTTTCAGTTTATTAAAAAGTTTCAGTCCACAGTAGTTCAGTTTGGCACCAACAATATAAAAACATGTAAAATCAAAAAATAAAGTGTACACCCCAAAGTAGCATTGAACAAAATGCCTGAATAAAAAGGGATAAATAAAAATTACAAACATTTATGTAATTAAAATGCATTTCATTTAGAAATAATGGTGTTTTTCCTCCTTTTTTTTGAAATAAGAGTCTTACCTTTTAGTCAGTCAGCTTTGGCAATGTGCTTACTGTTTCCACATTTTAAACACCAAGTTACAAAATCACATCCACGCGGCTTTGACAACAGTCAGCAGCGAATCAAAGATTTCAACACACAAGTAACAGTGCTTATCTTTTCTTTTCTTTTTTTTTTGGACAGTTTGTAGTTTTGACTTTTGTTATAATTCAAAGATGATTATGAGTCACCAGTTGTATTGCTCCCAAAAAGTAGGAGACTGACACAGAGAGACAAGCAGGATACGTTTTAAATAATTCAATTCAATCACAATTTGGAGAAAAAAAATCTAAAGCCTGCTCAGGTTGAACATTTAGCCAGGAGCCATGTATGAAATGTATGGCATTGCAAAACAGTATAAGGACCTACAGGTAGCAATCTACAATTCATTTAAAGGCCTCAGCATACGTGTTTGTCACAGTAAGGATTGTAATTACGGGAAATAGGGAATGTGCATAATCAGGGACAACTGTATTGGTGTGGTGTTATGGAATGTTCTTATAGGACCAACACAACAGTACAAGCACACAACTGGTGAATGTGTGGTAGGTAGGTTGGATATGATGAGGCAGCAGGACTTGTGCGTCGATAGACATGTTGTGGGTGTACATGACCTTGGCACAGTGGCTGGTGCAGAAAAGTCTCTGGTGAGGCACTAGAATTTGGTGTGTGTGTGTGTGTGTGTGTGTAGGGGGGGAGGTTGAGGCACAAATCAATTGAAAGGGCTTCTCCTCTCTTCTTTACTCTAGGGGGCTTTGTGCATCTGCGAGCAGCTCGGGCCTCAAACATTCGATTGGACACTGGATGTTCTGGACGAAAGGAAAGAGAAGGAGAGCGGCGTTACATTAAACCAAATCTATAACTTAACCTTCCTGTGAACAAAATAATACCAAATCTAACCCTAACCCTACCGTATGTGGCCCTGAACTAAAATGAGTTCGACACCGCTGCTCTGGACAGAGAAAATCATTTGTGGCTGTGACAGTAATTAAGACTTTTTTCCTGCACTTAACCATATTGCACAGATTAAAATGTAATCAAATAAAATATTTCAAATGCCACACGAGAGGGACATCTTAAAGGGAAACTGACCAGTTTACGTAGAGCATTTTCTCTGTAGCGGTCGAAAACATCTGGGCTGACCGGATGCAGGAAGTCAACATCCACATCGGTCTGTACGCCAGGCCTCTTGCAGTTCTCGCAACGCCAGCCCTGCGGGAAGAGAGGGAAAGATTAATTTCTATGCACAAGCATTCACAATGTTTCCACCATGCTGCACAACTGAACACAAAGACATCACATAGCATTCCTACCTGCTGTCCTCCAAAGCAGGTACAGGTGCAGATGGCACCCAGATATTCTTTCTGCCACTGGCTTCCAATCTGGTACATCTTTCCATCGTCATAACACGTTGACTCGTCTGAGGGAGGAAGGTTACATATTCAAAGATTATATAATCAGCCTAAAGCAATTTTATACAAAAGATGTCAGTGTATTGTTTTTTGGAAATATCAAGGTCAGACTAAATTCGAGTCCAGCTAACCCGTCCTTGTACAATACAGCCAGCTCTTTAAAAATAAAACAGTATCAAAATTGCAATTGATCCTTTTTAACAGTTGTTTGAGTTCCTTTGGAAATTAAGTGTAAGAATTAGAGTTGATCACATCATGAAAAACACACCAGGTTCAGTCTAGAGGTAAATGACAGATGATATTAGGGACCACTTTTGAATATTGATTTCGTATAAATACCTAAAGTATGTCAGTCTAGTGGTGTTTACTTACGGGGTTCACACTTGAACTCTCCCTTGCCATTTCCCAGGCATGTGCAGCTCATCATGTGGCCATTCTCAGCCTGCCGATCCCACTTCTCACCGATGGGGTAGTTGTTGCCGTTGTCATGACACCACTCTGGAGGAGAGGGCAGCAAGAAAGAGAAAAGAGAAATGGAGGAAGAGGTGATGTGAAGGATAGGAGATGGATGGAAATAAGACGCAGAGTAAAGAGTGAATAAAATAAAGGGAGCATGTGAGAGATGTTCAAACTTTCCACTCGAATTAGTATGTTGATATATTCTGATTTCAGTACAGTGAACATTTCAACATCTGTAAAACACAATCAAGTGGCCCAAATTCAGAATTCATCCCCACTGTGAAGACAAAACATTCACATTGTATTGATGCAGAAAAATAGTGTTAGACATTTAGAAAGAGTTATCCTCCCGCACTGGGATTGTGTTACTGGATGCTGCTGCACATAGAACATGAACTGGCACATTCCATGGCTTTTGCACAGCAGTAGCTGTAGGAATTTATAATGTCTCAGGTCAGATATTATACTTCGAATGTCCTTGATTCAACTATTACAAGAGTTCAAGTTTGTTTACTTGTATAGTTCCCTTTTATAAATTCCTTGGGTGTTAAAAATCATAGAATTATTCCAGGTCTAATTCCATGTTGTGGTGGTGGGTGTTTGCAAAGCATGCAGGGATGGTGTTAATAAGCCACTCACTGGATGAATCACACCTAAAGTGACCACTGCCCAGGCCCAGGCAGTGGCACCACAGCTTGAAACCGGTCTCAGACATGCGCTCCCACTCGGCGCCCACCTCGTGATAGATGTGTGTGAATGTGTCGTAACACACGTCCCTGTGAGGGGTGATGGGAATGTCACCTGGAACTAAGGGATAGAGGAGAAAATGTTTAGAGCAGGACCAGATATATTATCAATCTACTTCAAACCCGGGCTAATTGTGATGAAATAGAAATATGTGGTTGACTGTACCGGTGTTGCCAACGGTTACGACTTCCTCCAGAACTTTCTCTTTGGCGTCGCCTCTCATAGCTTCCACGACCACATTATAGGATGCTCCGGATGTCAGTCCAATCAGAGTGGCACTGCTGGATGAGCCAGGAAGACGCATCTAGAAGAAGAATATATTGAATTTGTTGTAAGGCGCCATGTATAAAATCTTGGTGAGAGTAATGAGTTCAATGAGTCTTTCTCATTTTGCATTCTGTGCACACTGTGGTGTGTGTTTACATTTCCATTCATAAATCTGTGTGTGTGTGTGTGTGTGTGTGTGTGTGTGTGTGTGTGTGTGTGTGTGTGTGTGTGTGTGTGTGTGTGTGTGTGTGTGTGTGTGTGTGTGTGCACGTACCTGGAAGCCCCGCTCCTCCAGGTGTGTGATGGGATTGCAGGACACC
>JAFBJT010105751.1:0-15824 GCA_016785325.1 Chascanopsetta lugubris
GGGGGGGGGGGGGGTTAACACGACCCCTACAAAGTCTTTGATGCAAAGACCCAGGACATAAACACAGAGGCCAGACATCACTGCACAGACACTGGGTTCACTACCAAGGTAACCGAGGACTGAAGGGAGCTAGGCAGACAGCAACTCAACGGTCAGATTGTTTTGATTTCCATGCATTGTTTCCATGTGAGGGATTTGCATCTTATCATTCCTGCAAAACGCGTCGCCGATTACCTTTCCATGTCAAATGTAGCATCATGGAGGAGTTGCAGCGATTGAACTTAAAGGGTCAATTCATATACACAGAGAAGCGACAGACACATTTACCTTCATGGTAAAAGTCAACAGTTATGTCTTGAATAGGTATTGAGGAGGGACATGATCCACAGATGGAAGCCAGTGCAGTGAAGCAATGGCTGGGATCGAACACTAGAGGGCAGCAGAGAGCTGTCAGTTCCATGTCTTTCATTTCAGGGACTGTGAGGATTCGATTTTTTTTCTAACTGTAACAGAGAGAGCTGCTCTTGGCAAACATCACTCCTCAGCACCAGCCATAACAAAGCCCTCAATGAAAAAATAGTGTTAGGAGCTGCCCCCTGGTGGCCTGAGTCAGTATCACAATGTGCCTTAGCCTTTTAAAATGTCAACCAACACATTAGACGAGTCTGTGAAAAGATAAAACTACCTGACAACGATGCACGTGACCAATATGATGTGGTTGGAGTGTCCAACAGCTCCCTCTGCTGACGCAAGTGCAAAAGTGCATCTCTAACACACCTTTAACTGCATATAAAAAAAGACAATCCTGCTTCTATTTATTATCATTATAGACACAAACCAACCACAATATTGTTTAATAATCATCTATTATATATATAAATATATATGTATCAAGGTCGTGTTATAAACTACATGGAGTACTGTATCAGACGTGTACAGTATGTTGGTGCTTTAATTTGCTTGTGACAAGCATGGAGGGCTACATGTGTAAATGTGGGATTCTGCCACATGTAATTATATAAAAAAAAAAAACTACCATATGTGCGTATATGTAAAAAAAAAAAAAACGTCCACTCCAGTATAATTGTGTAATACACCATTTGTGATATATTGTAAGTAAAGACACAGTGAGAGACAAATGTGTGTTTGTGCGTCTTTCTCAGCATCGATCAAAACGACCTGTTTTCAGACATGCATTGAAAGCCACAGCGTGTAGGGCTTAGCGCCATCTGGTGTTGACGTCGCATGTTGCTGCTGAGTATATACATCACCTCACCCTCCCTGGCCCAAAATGGAAAACCGAGAGCTCCATCATTTATTATCCTGGAACGACAGTCACCTTTAGGTTTCTGCAGAGTGCATATGAGGCTCATAGTGGACAAAGAGGCGGAGCACAGATAGAGCTGTTTACACCTTTAATTCACCTCTACAGTTGAGCACTTTCACATGGGAGTCTATGGGGAACGACTCGCTTTTGGAGCCAGCCTCAAGTGGCCACGCTGTGAAGTTGCACGTTTTCCCACTTGTGTTTTGGCCTCAGCTCCAGAGGTTGCTGCTCGGGGAATGACTTGAATCACTGTCCTCACAAGTCGAGTGTTTAATCATCGGACGCCACCCTGTCTTTCTGGTTCTTCTTTGGAAAACCGTACGCGCCCGATGCGCAGGAAGTGGCGCGAGCACTTGATGATATCATTGATGAAGAGTTGGATAACGCAACAGTTGAAGTCCTCAGTCAGCCTCGCCCTGACAATCTCTGCATATTTGTCTCGCACCATTTCCCTCCAGCACCGCTGAAACACGGGAATCATTTCATGGCGGAGAGAGTCGGAGACGTCTGAACCAAAAGTTCCATCCGACGGAAAAGAATTCCCACTTTCTAGATGTTCGTCCAAACTTGCACTTTTGTCTATAAGTCGACGTGCCGCCTCAATCGCAGCGTTTATCTTCTGGATCCAATCTTCTTTCTCTTCCTCTGGTTTCCCCTCACCGATATTGTGCAGATTCTTGAAATAAGTCTTCCAGTCCTGTTCCTGCACAACGTTCCCCAGCGAGAACCTCGGACTCACGGACGTCAGGAGGCGTTTCACGGCACAACTCAGAGTTCTGCACAACGGTTTGAGATCAGTTCTACCCTCAGTGGCTCTGGCGTAGTCCTCGTGGTCCTCCGTCCGGTTTATAAAGTCCACCTGGCCGTGGTCCACGTCCCTGAACAGAGTCTCCTTGCTTCCTTTGAACCCCCAGCATCTCAAAAACCCGATGTGCGTCTTCACGCCGTACTCGCTCCACCACTCCTGAGCCTTGCGGACCAGGCTGATCATGCACGGGGAGACGTTCCTCGCCAAACACGGGCTGTTCATGGTGAACACGAAGACCTTGCATCCCGGTGACAGATCCCCGGCCTCCAGAAGCTCCTGGGTTTGTTTGATGATCACGTCCTCGCTGTGCTCCCCCTTGTTGTAGTTGGGAAAATAGGGTCCGTACATGACGATCTCCTCCCGTTTCTCCATGACGGCCCACGAGTGCTGTTTCTCCTCGGCGCCACATTCCTCCTTGATGTCGCGGTGGAACTCCAGGAACTTCTCATTGACCTGCTCATCGAGGAAAATGTCCTCGGAGGCCTCTCGGTGGTCAAGGTGCTGCAGCACTTTGTCCACAGAGCGCTGGGTGTCGGACCACAGGGAGAGCTGCTCGGACAGACTCTTAGAGTCCGACAGGTTTGGAGGCTCAGGTGTGAAGAGGTGAGCACCAGCACCTGCCCTGTAACACAAAGCCACAGATGAAGGTTTGAGTGGTGGATACACTGAAAATGATGACATGAAGGATTAGAATTATAAACCTTTACAAACAAACAAACAAAAAAAGAATTGATTCCATGCTGAATTTGGACCTATAGCTGTGGTTTGTTTTGTTGCAGTGTATCAGAAACACAAATTACTCACACATGCGCTTCCAAGTTATTGCATCTATCTATCCATCTATCTATCCATCTATCCATCCATCTCCATGGCCTCTTACCTTAGTGTGGTGAACTGTGTGGCTCCACCAGAGCAGTGATTCTGATGATCGTCCGACAGAGGACAATATTTCTTTCTACAGGGTGAAGGTTCCCGCTCATTTCCCCAGAGCCGAGCTCGCTTTCGGTTCAACCTTGATAGAAAACAAAACACGGTTTACAGCTGAAAATAACATTGATTTTTTTTTTTTTATGATAAAAATGATTTACTCACATGATCAACTCCATCCAGTCTCCTCAGTCCCGCTTCCTCTGATATCATTCGCTCGGAAGTTGTGTCCTTGACAGCGCTCAGCTGGGAAAAGTCGGCTGAGGTCGAGAGGCGATGCCCAGACAAACTAAACAGTCTGTAATATGAACTGTTTCACTGTCGACACTCGGCTCCGCCCCCTCCATGAAACGCTCCTGGCCAAATTACCTCACATCTTTCCAGTTTGGCCGGTTCACGGCAGAATGCAACGATTTACATCAAAGTGAACTTCATTTGTAAAGAGGAGGATGATATGGATGAGTTGAATAAAGGAAATGCAGCGAAGCTCGAGGTTAAAGGAGAGACATGAACGCTGTGTGAGGCTGTTTTGGTTTTTGGAGGCTCCACGTTGCAGTTTATGGTTTTGTGCCCCGGAGCAAAAGCTATAAATCACATCTTTATTCATATGGAACCCTTCATCTCACACTTGGTCCCACGTCTGTATATTATTTGCTTGTATTGTTTGTCATTTAGAAAACACGGCCACCTGAGCACACATGGACTTTGATCACTAAACAAGCTTAAGAGCCGGGGTCAATGGGCCAAAACTGGCCCCACAGACGGTCCGATCCGGCCTGCAAGAAGGCTTTGCAACGTGTAAACAATACAGACAACTACAAAGATTTTATCTATGATTTTCCAGATACTAAATGTGTCTTGTGTTGCTGGGCAGGGCAGGAGGTGCCAGCTTACAAACGCCAAGTGAAAAGCTCTGCTTACTACACCTTTAGCTTGCATTTGCAAGTTGGTGACCAATATTCCTTTTTCAGTATTGAACTCATCCGCGCAGGAGCGAGAAGCACAGGCCTTTAAAGTGAATCGGGAGATGACACTGTTGTTTACGTCCAAAACACACCCATGGTTATTTCAGAGAACTACAGTAAAACCCCTCTGAGACATACACCTGGAGACACTGATGGTACTTTCCACCAAACTATCACAGTGAACACACCCTGAAAACCAACAAGAAAACAACTTAAAAGGCTCCGTGTGTGAGACTTTCATTGAATTGTGTCTTTGCTCCATCTTATAGCAACACGTCTGTTTTCATCAGGCTGTTTTGACAGCTGCTGTTTTACGATCCACTGTCACCTGAGGGATAAACAAACAAAGCGAAGCCGACGTGACAACATGCTGGCTTCCATCCCTCAGCTCTTCATTATCAACGCCATCGTTAGCGGGTGGCTCCCCAGTGCTTGGTCGTGTTGTCCTTCTGTATAAGCTGATGGCTCAACAGTAAAGTCAGTCATGCAGAGGAACATGTTGGACAGGATCTCTACGGTTTTATGAGCATTGGTGTCGTCACTTCAGAGCTCAGATGCATTACTTGTGAGGGCACGCTGATGTGTGGCTTGTGTCAGGACACTGAATAACAAATGTGTTTGCAACCTAACTTGACAATGAATTGTCCAGGATTCCGAAAACAGCTGGAAGACATGGTGATTTTGCCATTTCAGTAAAACTACAACAAACACTTTTTTGCATCCAGGCATAGGAACAATCCATCTGTTAACGCTTGGTGTCCCCTCATGCCTTTCAGTTAGTTAGATAAACACCACACCTACAGTTTATTCATGCCGCACACGCACGCACGCACACACACACACACACACACACACACAGCTCAATGAACATAATGAAAAAACAATATCAATGCTCTCGTCCACTTGAATCAGTTGAACTAGTCACAACAAGAGTTTGAGGCCAAAGCAGAAACTCTTATCTATTTTCATAATCGATGTAAACAGTTGTATGAACAGAAAGTATGAAGTGCTCCTTCAGTGTGCAGCTTTGAAAGATTGTGGTGCACTTAGTGACATCTAGTGGTGAAAATGCATACTGCAGCTGGTGCCACATGCATATACAGGAGAACTTATGGCAGCCTTCAGTTTTCATTAACACTAAAAAATATGTATATGTACGGGTATTGTTAGGATGAGTAACATTTTTCATGTGTGCAATGCCTGTGTTTATCATGTTAGGATTAGGATTTTTATTGTGTGTGTGTGAAACGAGCCAGAATTGTTCGCTCTCTTAGCCATTCACTATCAGGCGAGTGAAAAAGTGCAGCAATGGGTCAGGTTGACCCATCGCTCCCACCTGCCATTCATTGATGACATAAGCAAACAACCTTAAGACTTACAAAAGATAAAAACAAATCATTTTATGGAATAAATAATTGAGCAGGGAAAACAAACAAATTGTCATAACAATGAAAAATGAAGACGTTGGCTACTGCTGGTAAAAAGCACAAAGCACCGCCCAAAGAGGGAAAATATGAGAAAGGGATACAATGACAGCTCGCTGCTGATTCTTTGGACTCTGCACGATCCATCTCGAGTGGTGACCTGCCGATCCAGACCCAGCCCAGAGATCTCTGTAAGTATTATGTCATAATAAACCTGTTCTTTCTCCGCCAAGAACCTCTCCAGTTGTTTCCTTTCTGTCCACCTCTGAATCAAAACGAGCATGCGTTGCGCAAAAGGTCCAGGAAGGACGCAGCAACAGCATACAATTTATAAGTGGAAATGAAAAGTGCTATATCTGTGTCTAAAACATGAAATCTATCATCATTAACAATACTACTAATAATAATAATGAGCTTGTGTCCTTGTGAATATGGATTGACCAACTTTTTAAAAGGTGCAGTGTGTACGATTTGGAGAACCTATGGTCGACTTCAGCCGTGCTTAGCACGTCCACTTTTACTGCTGTAAAAACATGGCAGCCCCCGTAGAGAGGACCCGCTCCCCATGTAAATATATATTAATGGGCTCTTTTAATGGTAATGGGGGGGGGTGGAAATAAAACATTCAGATTTTTATAAATTCATGAAAATGTCAATATGTAATTGTTTTGTAATACATTTAAGAGGTGAAAAAAAAATTACCAAAACATCACACACTGCACCTTTAAATGACCACACGTAATCGCTCTCCCTCCGTGCACTGTGTAAACACAACCAACAGGTGTCAGCCTTGTCATGATATCATTGCATTAAGCAGCAGGTATGCAACCCCTCACGGCGTGAGAGAGCCGACCAATCGGAGGCAGGCAGTCTGCCGGGGCGGGGCATCACACCAGACGCTTCGGCCTCTGGTTGGACGCTCCGCCCTGTGCCCATGACCCGCCAACCAATGGGAGGCGTGGGTCGATCTGACGAGCCCCGGCGAGTGCATATCGCGTTCCACCGCTCTCTGCCTCCGCAGCAGCGTCTTGATTGATGGGCGAACGACTCGTCGCCGGCTCCACAGCGCAGTTTGACCGAGGAACAGCAGCATCATGGACATACTCAAGTCGCTGGGTCACCCGGAGGAGCTGCTCAACCTGTTCAGGTTCAAGATGGGGGGCTGCACGGCCGTCATGCCCAAACTGGATTACGTGAGTAGAAGCGCCGGAAGAGAGAGAGAGAGAGAGGGGGGGGGGGTGCAAACTTGAGGGGTATCGAACATGTTCGCAGTATCCATTCGGTGCCTGTGATCACCCACACACCGGACACAGCACCAACCACTACCGCTGGCATGTGTAGCTCTGCTGACATGTAGGTCTGCACATGCTCAGGCTGCTGGGTAAATGGATTGGCCTCGGTTCCGCTCCCTGACGCGGACCCGAGTCAGATCATTGGACTTAGAGTCAAATCAGATCTGTGTCTCGACTGCTGCTGCTGCTGCTCACAGACAGGAGTGATCATTGACTTGGGATTTGCGTTACGTAATGAGCTTGGAGGGAAGAGATGATGTGCGCATGTTTGACGGTTAATCCCACTTTTTTAACACCACTGTGACCCCGCAGACACTGAGCCCACTGCGCACAGCGTGGACAGCACCACAGTGTGTGGGGGGCCGGGAGGGACCACATGTTGGTAGGCAGTTAGAATGAGGAGGGTAGGTAGGTAGAATTAGATGGGTGGGTAGGTAGCATGAGGTGGGTAGTTCGGTAGAATGAGGTAGGTCGGTTGAATGAGGTAGATGGGTAGACACAGTATGCAGAGGGAATGGGGTGGGTAGTTAGGTAGGCAAAATATATATATAAATGTATATGTATACACACACATACACCATGTCCATATTTAGTATATATATATATATATACTATTATATGTACTTAATATATATACATATGTATATTACTCCCTCAAATGCACTCTAAGGTAAAGAAAGCTCTGCCCAAATCCATGGTGACAAACTGCTGAGTACACAGTGTGCTAACCACATACTGTGTGTAAACCACATACTGTGCATACAGTATTTCACCACTTGCCATCATTGTGTTTGTATCATTGGTTAAACAGGAACTACGCAATTGTCTAATCTGGTGAATTTGATGCTTTTGTGATATGGGGAACCCATTTTTTACAAACTTTTAGAACTGTTGCCACAGCTCAAACACAAGATAATCAAGTAAAAGGGATATGCGGCCTTCAGGTTATTTGCCATGGTAACGGGACATACTTACAGGACAGATGCATATTTCAGGTCAAGCAAACATATACTGAAAGCTAATTATGAAACTTAAAACACAGATTGTCAACTTATGTCAACTGGGGTCAAAAGCCAGATATGACAGTTCAACGGTTGATACAATAGCACACTAAAACAACACTGCCAGTGCACTGTGCTGTCGTTCCCACAGTTGCCCACCAGGTGTCAGTGTACCTTTTTGTGTGTGTTTTTGTTGTGGTTTATAGATCCACACTAAATCAGAATAACTGAACACCAGAATACAGTATATGCAATAAATACACGTATTTTCATCACTATTAATTATTTATCTATTACATCACATACCAGTCTCCGAGAGGAAACTTTATTTAATGGCACATTACAAAGGCTTTAGAGCTTATGCTCAGTGGCTATGTTGTGATTAACCTGTGTTGACCTGTGTGTGACAGTAAGTGTGACAATTCTAGAACCAATATTAATATTCTAATGTTTTGCTGTCTTTTACCATATCTACATGCATAGCGGACACATTGGCTAATTGCATAAAATAAGCTTATTCAAAATGTTTTGCTAGTCAACATCAGTTGACCTATTATCTCACTTCATTGTGTCATACAGTCGCTGCATTGCTCAGGTTAGTCAACAGTGAGGGGGGTGACAGATAACAGTGTTTTGGTGGAAGTGGGTGGAGTGTCATAATCACAACAGTAGATCTACAAACGCTCTGCACTCACCATGTTCACTCACTTGTGACGTCACGGTGCTGTACAAATCAGCGGCGCGCTCGTTTCCCTCACCCGAGCGTCCTCCAAAATCCACTCTTACGTCGCTTGACCCTTTAACTCCCGTGTTGTCCTCTACATGGACTTGGTGTTTACAAGTCGACATGGCCTCGGTGGTGTGGTAGCTGCTGCGGGAACCGTTCGCTCCTCATGGCGGGGGCTTGCTGCAAGTGTCCCGTCTCCCTGTCCGTGCTCAAGCGCTCACTGTCGGTTGCGCCGCGCGGCTGCAGCGCGAGCACGACGCCGCGGTCGATGCTGCCGTCGGGCTGGAGGCTCGGGGAGCGCGGCCTGCAGGAGGCCGCCCGACCCTCCAGCGCCGTGAGACCCGCCAGCTTCTACCGACACACCGCCTCTCTGTGTTTGTCCTGCCAGGAGAGCATGAGCCAGAGTCTGCAGACCTGCTACCTGTACCTGAACCAGACCAGCCGGAGCTTCGCCGCCGTGATTCAGGCGCTGGACGGGGAGCTAAGGTGGGTTGGGTGGATTCAAGCCGTTGTGCTCAAGTCAACAAGCGGCGAGCTAACAAGCTGCTTGTGTATTTAGAAATACATATTTGCTATAAACAAGTGCACGGCGGAAAAGTACTGTCCGCTTCCGTTGGACCCATGCGCTGTATTTTGACGCGTTTAGCTAATGAGTAGCGCGCAGCTGAACTGATTGCACTTCCGGTGGACGTGACCATGCATGGCCCAAAATAAAATAAAAATAAATGTAAACTCAATTTGTCACATACTCAAAATGATTAAGTCATTGTTTGAACGCATTCTGATGAAAACAAGTAGAAAAATAAAATGAAATAAAAATAGTTTAAATAATTTTAGAAATGTTGATAAGTCAACCATACGCTGCACGTTCAAGGGCCCTCAATGCAGGTCAAGTGAGGTCCCGGTCGTATTTAAATGTCTAGTAAGCTGAATATAGTGACCTCTAGAGGTGAAATTACATGTTGTTGAGCCCTCACCTTACCTTTGTCCTTAAGTGACTATACATATCAGTATAAGTATTTAATATTTAATTTCTGCTGAATATAATTCATGACATTTCACCTAAAACGTACACTTCTCCAGTATCTAAAATGAGTACAAATAAAATGCTCAGTGACGTCAGTCACTCATGAAAACAAACTTTTTACATGATTTCCTGCCTCTCGTCTGCTTGACTCGGGTGCCAGAGCTCACCTGAATGTTGTGGTCATTTGCATATTTCATATGTGAATAAAACCATGACAGTAAGTTCAAGTCTGAAATTGGAAAATCCATGAAAAGTCATTATGAACAGATGAAGTTCAAATCCTCCCGTAACCTGCAAGCGTTGCTGCTGCCTCCGAGTCTAAATCAAGCTGAAGTGTCGTAAAGAATTGACAGCTGTTTGTAAACACACGTCTCCACACGCCCGGCGTGTACGTGCTCGTTATAGATCCCTGTTCAAAAAGGGGGAACCTCCACATGCAGACAAACCTGATCTGCTGCGACCCCTGCGAGTCACGTCTACTATTTTTGTCATCTAGTAAATCAGTGACTCGGCACTTCTCCCTTCTCTCCACGACCCAGACATGCCGTGTGTATTTTCTACCTGGTGCTGCGAGCGCTGGACACTGTGGAGGACGACATGAGCATCCCGCTGGACAAGAAGGTCCCCATGCTGAACGACTTCCACACCTTCCTGTACCAGGACGACTGGTGCTTCACCGAGAGCCAGGAGAAGGATCGGCAGGTCCTGGAGGATTTCCCCACGGTCAGTAGCGCTGCATGATGGGAGCTCGGCCGGTCAAGGCTCCGGGGGCTAAAACCACCTCCTGTGCTTTCCCGATGCAGATATCACTGGAATTCAGAAACCTGGCTCAGGAATACAGAGTCGTCATCTCAGATATCTGCCACCGTATGGGAGTGGGGATGGCCGAATTCCTGGAGAAGAAAGTGGGATCCATGAAGGAGTGGGACCATGTGAGGAGCATCCTTGTGTTATCGACTACCACTTGAACGGCACTGAGTAGAATACAAAGGCTTCACCAAGGGTCAATAGACCCATTAAAATGACATCAAGCTGCATCACATTTAAAACAGGCATCAAAATAGGTTTCCAAAACCCAGGAGTAACAAAACACCATCTGTTAGAATGGATCAATAAAAAGTATCATTTTTACGTGTGCTCAGAACTACTGTAAATTTAGCACTGAAATTAACTTATTAAAAATCACCCAGTACTTATGTTTATACCTTATTATTCATTCATTTGTGGCACTTGATGAAATATAAAACAATAATACGGTTTTTTTATTGACTTTTTACCATTAACCTCACACACTTAGTACACAACCGCACACACTTGAGCCTACCACTGAGTAAACTCTCTCTCCCTCCCCTCCCTGTGCAGTACTGTCACTATGTGGCCGGGCTGGTCGGCATCGGCCTCTCGCAGCTCTTCTCTGCCTCCCAGCTGGAGGACCCGGAGGTGGGCCGCGACACAGAGCTGGCCAACTCCATGGGGCTTTTCCTGCAGAAGACAAACATCATCCGTGACTACCTGGAGGACACGCAAGAAGGACGCGCCTTCTGGCCAAAAGAGGTACTGCAGGATGTTGTTCCATTGTTTGACTCGAGTTATACTCGAGGATTCGTGTCCATACAAAAGTTGTTGTACGCCCTCGTGTATTGCGTATGTATGATATGAACGTTTTCCCACTTGTGTTGACCTGTGTCCTCGTGTCCCCCGTCCAGGCTTGGAGTCAGTTTGCAGGTCACCTCGAGGACCTGGCCCAACCGGACAAGCTGGAGTCGGCCCTGTCCTGTCTCAACCTGCTGGTCACCGACGCCCTGCGACACGTCCCGGACGTTATCGCCTACCTGTCGCGGCTGCGCAACCAGAGTGTCTTCAATTTCTGTGCCATCCCACAGGTACTGACCGATACTCACTCTGGATGATTTCAGTTTGATGTGCTCGGATTCTAAAATGCGCTCAGCGCTGCCACCTGCTGAACCAACAAAGTTGTCGCAAGTTTCCGCAATTCTGAAATTGGGAAGAGTTTTTCAGAGTTTTTGTCCAGAAAAAATTCTAAATGCACAATCATGTCAACAAAATGACATGACAAATGTACTAAAACGTACATTGATATAATAAAGAATTTCTTTAAAAAACAATGAAAAATAAAGTAAATGTAATTGCTAAAATTTCAGCCACTTCTTACAGCCAAAGAAGATTTGAACTCATTTCCTCTGTATATGTTTGTGTAATCCCTCTGTTGACCAGGTGATGGCGATAGCGACCTTATCAAAATGCTACAACAACCCCATGGTGTTCCAGGGAGTAGTCAAGATCAGGAAGGGACAGGCCGTCACCCTCATGATGGAGGCCACCAACATGGAAGCCGTGCAGACCATCATCACCCAGCACAGCCAGGAGGTGTGTGTGTGTGTGTGCGTGGTTGTGTTGTTCTTTGTGTGTGTGGTCCTGCATTTCACTACAACGTGTCACTCAATCCTCCTCCCTGCAGATCCTACAGAAGGTCTCCCTCACTGATCCGTCCCGGGACAAGACCCTGCACATCCTGGCTGTGATTCTGGAGAAGTCGGCGCTGTCCCAGTCCACCCTCCCCTCACGCACCCACCACCTGTCGCCAATGTACCTGTCCGCCGCCATGCTGCTCGCCGCCCTCAGCTGGCAGTACCTCAGCACCACTGCGGCACAGGCGCAAGGCGCCGGCGACATGCAGGGACAGTGAGACCCTGCCGCGCTTAATTCCTGTCGGGGGGGGGGGCAGGGCTCGGGACTTAGACCACACACACACAGACACGCGCAATCTGGAGGACTCCCTCATCTCCCTCACTCTCCCCTCTTTAATATGGCTGTCACAGGACCATGGACACACGTAGACTGCAGGGGGCGCTCTGGTAGCAGGCTGGAGGCTCATTACGTCCGGATTAACTGTCACTCACGGTGTTGTGTGGTTTCATTCACCAGCATTAATGGCACATCAGAACGTTCAGGGGTGTTTAATCGTTGTTTCCTGTTTACAGTGAGCGTGTGTTTCTTCTCCTTGTTTTTGTTTTTAACGTTGAACACTTTACGACCCATTGTCTGGACTGACGGAAGGTAGAGATCAGGTTTGAATATTTCAAAGAATTACTGTTGATAATCTCACAATTCCCGTAGTGTGAAATACTCCTACCCTCAAAACGTCACTGCCTGTTTCATGACTGTAGGGAACACTGTCATCGCGGTGTCTGTAAAGGTGGAGCACGTAGGGTTGTAAACGCACCCGTCACCGTTGGAAACATTGCATACAAATATTAATATATTCATGAAGCAAATGGAAATTGCAATCAGAGAGCAGCATCTCTACAAAGAGCAGCCACCATACAGCTCCAGTGGCTTCATAAAGATGTCCGTCTATTTTATTCCCTCTGAAAATCCTACATGCTTTGCCTTTTCAAATTATATGAGTCTTGCCAAATGTAAGCTTGTTTAAAGGAGACATATCATGCCCATCTTCAGGTTAGAACTCAGACAACACACCACTCTCCTAACACTTGTCTCAAATACCTGGTTTTACTTCCTGGTTCTTTAAGCCCCTCCCCCCTTTAAGCCCCTTTCTGCTCTGATTGAGCAGTTGTCCCTCTATGTGTTGATTGGTCTTCCGCTTGAACAAACTATCTGTATTCTCTGTAGATTCATGTGGGGAAATGAACACATTGTGATTATAGAGGCCATGACGACACAACAACATTTTACCGTGTGTGAACTATCAAAGGTCAAATTGCTATGAAAAATTCTATAATCAGAAAAGTCCCATGATCAGTATTTCTCTGTGGACACCACCTGAAAAAGCATCATATGTCTCCTTTAATATTCCACTCATGTCTCACTCACCTGTTGCACCAGTGTCTCATTAGCACTGTGTTTCTGTGCTGTGTAACTGGTTTAGCATCTCGTCACTCATTTCACTGCACTTTGACAAAATGAAAAATTGATGAAATTGCGGTGCTAAGTGTTTGAAGGCTTTTTTGGAACACGTGTAAATTCAGATATATTTGATACACTATGTGTGTGAGAGAGAGAGCAAGAGAGAGAGAGAGCGCAAGCAAGCGAGAGAGAGAGAGCTATAGCTGAAGTGCCCTTAACGCAGCTTTGGTGAGTAGAGAGGCCGGTACACAGAAACCTTGCACCGAACCAAAGGAGAGATACAAACATTGCTATGTAATGTGAAACGTTGATTTGTATATATTTGGACAAATAAAGAGATGAAACCATGGAAACCGTGTAACAGTTGATTTTTCATAGAACTGCTATCTAGGTTGAAATGGAATAACAGATTATATACACTGTAAAATGTTGATGTCTATGATCTACACAGCATCACGTTCGATGTAAATGACTTGCTTTGACATGTTTTAAATAATGAAAATATGCACATTAAAGGTGCAGTTTGTAGCAGCAGATATTGGAACAATAATGTTAATGGTTTTAAAAAGAAACCTTGTAATCACATGAATGTGTGAATTCTTTTCATTACTGAAAAATAAGTCTTGGATCAGCTATTGCAGCAGCCATGTTGCTCCTCCATGTATTGATCGTAATTCAAAATGGACGAATGAAAAAGCTTTTGAGTGAAAAAAGACGTCCCCTGCCACACACTGTTGTCTTTTAACAGCACAACACACTGAAATGACTTCTCTCATATAGTTATTACTGTGTTTGTCAAACAGTGGCATCGATTTTATTGCATCTGTTGACCTTTGGATATACAGTTTGTCAGTCACATGAGATTCAAAGTGATGAGGCATCATCATACCGCAGACATGTGATGATACTGTGACTGGTTAAAAAGGAAAGCGAGAGACGTAAAGAGACGGGAGGTGAAAGGCGTCGTCCTCAGTGAGGAAGAGGAACGGTCCCGAGAGGAAGATCAGCAGCTTAAGGACAAAACACGACTCAGGTAAAAGTTACATTTAGATTTGCAGGATTTAAAAAATCCATTATTGGTATTATCACTTCTGCTGTCACGTCATCCTTATCTTAACATTTATATTTGTCTTGATGAAATAAACTAAAATAGATTTTTCGATATATCATTCGATATGATGAATTAATTAGAGAATATTAGATTAAATAAACATGTGATTTGAGGGATTAGGTTAGAGTTGAATTTAAAGGAAATAAAACTTAAATACCTCACAGGAAGAACATCCTTTGTCTCCTCCATACAAGGACATGTCCTGTAACAAAGAGAATAACTGAAAATTGACATAGGGAACATAAATACATATGTACACATGCCATGTCAGCATAAAATGCATAATAACATAAATAATGTGTGCAGTAAAAAGAATCTACATTATCTTGTGTACATATGTGCACCCATTACACTATGATCTAAAACAGTGACACTCTTTGTTTATGCTGTAACACATTACATTTAATCTGTTGTGTTATTGCAGAAAACAGTGACTCAGCAAAAAAAAACAAAAAAAAAACCATGATTATCGGTTGTGACATTTTTGCCGCATCTTTGTTCCCTATGTCCAACATCAACTTACTCAGTGACTCTTGCGCTCCGGTGAACTGAACCTCGTCTGGCAGCCGAGCAGAACCGAACCCACTGTGGACCGGGTCTCAGGATGGATCCACTCTCCCTCCTCTGTGTGCTGCTGGCCACCGTCTCCGTCTCCTGGTCTCGGCCTCAGCTGGACCTCCTCTCCCAGGAGATGGTGGACTTCGTCAACAAGGCCAACAGCACCTGGACGGTGGGATGACATCACATGACACAATCACGCGCTTCATGGGTGTTATACGCAAATTAGATCATAAAGAACCTTGAAGGTGACTCGCTGCGTTTGCACCAGGCAGGGCAGAATTTCCATAACGCCGACATCAGCTATGTGAAGAGTCTGTGTGGAACCATACTGAACGGACCCAAGCTGCCTCTGGTGTAAGTTACAGCAACGCTGCACCACAGAGCGTGTGCGTGTGTGAGTGTGTGTGTGAGTGTGTGTGTGTGTGTGAGTGTCATGTGACAGTCGGCAGGTTCATCTCCACCTCGTCTCAGCGGCTCGTCCTCTCCCCTCCACAGGTCTCATGATAGTGAATCCATCTCGCAGCTTCCCGACAGCTTTGACCCTCGGCAGCAGTGGCCCAACTGTCCCACCCTCCGACAGATCAGAGACCAGGGCTCATGTGGATCCTGCTGGGTGAGACTGACCCACAACAACAACAACAACAACAACAACAACACTTAACAAGACTACAGAGTTTATTTATATCAGAAGCAGGTTCTCTCTCTGGAGGCTGCCATGATGAGGATGTATCAAAAAGATTAAAGGTCAAGTGCATAAGATTTGGAT
>JAFBJT010105751.1:18196-36512 GCA_016785325.1 Chascanopsetta lugubris
GAGTTGCTCCCCCCCCCCCCCCCCCCCCCCACACACACACACACACACACACACGCAGAGGGGTGTTGTGTTCCCTCTCTGTACAGAGAATAAACTTCATATTATCACTCTTGCACATAGCTGAACTGGCTTGTACAAAAGCTGCAATACCCAAATCTACCACACACGCAATAACAGCGCTAATACATCTCGTTATGGGAGCGAGAGAAGAAGAGGGAGGAGGGGGAGAAGAAGAAAGTGCGCATGCGCACTGTGCTGCTCGTGCCGCGGAGGAGCGTTGAGGAGGCGGAGCTGGACACTTGTCATTGGCCCAAGGTCCAAACAGACGATCTGCGGTCACCGACCGAAGCAGGAAGAGTGTCCGCGCGAGGACCGCCCACATCCGGACACTGGCCCAGCTGAGGGGAGCCTCTTTACCGGCTTCTCCCTACCCGTTAACGAAGAGCAGCGGCAGCAGGAGGAAGAGGAGGAGGAGGAGGAGGAGGAGGGAGGAGGATGATGAGGATGATGAGGAGGAAGATTCGCGAGCGTGTTGGTGTTTAGCTGTCGATGATGAGGAAGGCAGGTTGATTCTCCGTCGCCGCCTCATCCCAAGTGCATGTTGTAGGTGCTGTACGTCTATTATTAGAGCGCTGTTACCATGTTGTTGTCACACTGGGAGCTGTGGAGAGCGTACTGGGAGTGTGTGTCCAGACCTTACACGCTGTTCATCTGCTCTGTAACGGCCGCATTGTACTATCTGTGGGGCCGCAAGTGTCAGGTCAGTCCCTCCGCTCCACAACCACCTCACCACTCGTTTCATCATACCACGGTTTTATTGTGTAATGGTGAAGAATAAGATCGTACTTTGTTTTTCTTTCTTCCTACTTTTAACGTGCTGCATGAATACGTTGCTTTACTGGACCGGTTTTTAAAAAAAAAAATCTTTTTAATCGAATTTATTTGGGCTGTTTTTTTCTTCTCGTTCACCTTGTATTTCGGTTTATTTAGCGATTTTGTTCAGCCCCATATTTTTAAATTTTTTTCTTCTGATTTATACCTTGATCATTTCAACATTAACACAATTTTTTTAAATTAAATGTACTTGTTCATTTCTAGGAACTGTATATTTTTGTTACACTTCTAAAAACATTTTCTCACATTTTTGGACATAATATATTATAGTAATATCTTTATAGTACATGTGTAGCCTCTTCACTTTGTCTTTTACATAATCATTTTGTGGCTAAAATTCAATTTGCATCTGTTCATTTCACGCTTTGTTGTCCCTTATATATTTTTCAAAAGACGGAGTTATTTCGAATTTTTCAAGTTTGGAATGCACGGTATTTTACAGAGATTAAATCAGTAAATTAAAAGGTCCTTATTTATACTTATTGGCGTTATCAAACAAACCGTAACCAACCAATAGTTGAGCTTATACCTCTAAAATCATGTTACACATCCACAGGTGCCGTAGAATGGATGATTAATGCCCAGTAACACACCTGAAAACGTGAATACGACGATATGATGGAATGAGTTGTGTGTCAACAACGTCTGTCAACATGCTTTGGTTGAACTCAGTGACATGTAATTACTCGTGCGTCACGCGTACGGTGTTGATGACGTGTTGCCTCCCGTCTCCTCCGCTCAGACCCCAGCTCTGATCTGCAGTGAGTCGTTCAGTGCCTTCCTCCACCTGCGCTGTCCCGTGGTGGCCGAGCGCTTCAGGCCCACGCCCTGGTGCTGGGGAGGCCGCATCCAAACCCTCGTGGCCTCCATCCTCAAATCCAGGCCCCGCGTCACGTACCGCAAGTACGACCAATCTCGTCTCCCCCTCCTGCGCGACTGTATTTACGAAGTTTCCTCCTCACTCTCTCTCTCTCTCTCTCTGTCTCAGTGAGCTGATCCGTACAGGCGACGGAGGTCAGATCTCTCTGGACTGGGTGGACAACCACAGCAGTGCGTCCTACCCACAGTCCTCCACCCGGCCCACAGTGCTGATCCTCCCGGGTCTGGCCGGCAACAGCCAGCAGCCGTACGTGCTCCACGCCATCACGCAGGCGACGCGGCGCGGCTACAGGTGAGCTCTGTGCGAGGCTGACGCGGCCGCTCCCCTTCCTGTCATTGCAAACGAACTCTGAAATCTCGGGCTGTTTCGCTTAAAGGCGGCAAACGCGCGTGAGCGAGTGGAATTCAGCCGCTGAACCTGTCTCCCCTGTTCATTTCTCCTGTAGATGTGTCGTCTTCAACAACAGAGGGGCCGCAGGGGAAGCACTTCTGGTAAGTTCGGTTTTCCGGGTGGAGACTCGTGGGGAATTTAAAGGTCCAGTGTGTAAAAAAAAAAAAAATGTAAGCGATCGAATCCATCAGCTGAATTACGCTGGTGTGAATCATCTGAGTGTTTGTTCATCTGAGAGGATGTGGTTCAGTGGAAGCGCATAGTTATGATAATGTATCGTAACATCTCTCTCCGTTGCAATTACAAGTATTATTAGTTTAGTTATCATCACTGGGCCTTTTTCGACTTTCTTCTCATTCAATTCTAAATAGTGACTTTAAAATGTTCAACTCTTACAAGTGAAACTGTCCTCACAGGTCTGTCTTATCGCTGCCCCCAAATCTCTTGTGGGTTTAAACCGTGACACGTCTTCACGTCGGATCCGCGCTGTGATTTTAAAGCGAGAACAAGTCATAGTTTTGTCCAATAAGGACGAGATCCATGTTATATAGCACTTTGTTGACGCCGTCCGTCCGTCCTCTCTCCTCCCTCTTCTTTAAGACGCCTCGCACCTATTGCGCAGCCAACACCTCGGATCTGGAGTATGTGGTTCAGCACGTCAAAGGAGTTTACCCACAAGCCCCTGTGCTCGGTGCCGGCGTGTCCATGGGAGGGTGAGTTTGCAGAATCTCCCCGGGTACTCGTAGAAACGTCGGTTCTATTTACGCCATTTCTTCGCCTCTGGTCCCCCCCCCCCCCCCCCCCCGGCAGCATGTTGTTGCTGAACTACTTGGGCCGCAAGCGCTCGGAGTCGGGGCTGGTGGCGGGTTTCACCATCTCCGTGCCCTGGGACGCGCACAAGTCCAGCATCTCGATGGAGGAACCCCTCAACTGGCTGCTCTTCAACAAGTACCTCACATCCGTCCTGTGCGGTCTCATCAAGAGGTAGGAGGCGCCGCAGCTTTCACCCGCGTACGTACGAATCTAGGTCCCTTTCGTTTTCCCTGACTCGGGGTTTGTCCCCTCGTTTGCTCACAGGCACCGGGGGATCCTGGAGAAAGTGGTGGATTTTGAACACGTCCTGAAGGTAACGCTCCCCTCCTCGCCGCCATTCTATGACAGTAGCGCCGGTTGAGGCGGAGGCCTTATTCTCATATACATTTGTGGTAGCTCTCGTCTGCCGTTGCGGACGATGCGGCGGAGAAGGCGAATCCGCGATGCAGTGTTGGCGTCGAGTAGCGCCGCTGCTTCGGTTTCAGGTTGCCACAAGAATAATCAGCGCGGCCGGAAGGCTGTGGTGTTGTAACCGTGGCAACGTCCCAGATGCTAGCACATACAGGACGCGGTTGCAGGTAGCTGGAAATACTTGCACGTGTCATGGGATGGGATCAGAGGTCGCTCGAGCTCCCGCGCAAACTGCCCCATCGTCAACGAGTCCGTCGTCTCTTCCAGGCAAAGACGATCCGAGAGTTCGACGAGCGCTTCACCTCCCTGGTCTTCGGTTACAAGTCGTGCGCCGACTACTACCTCGACGCCAGCCCCGACAAGAAGCTCCACAACACGGCAGTGCCCATCCTGTGTCTCAACGCTGCCGACGACCCCTTCTCCCCCCAGCACGGTGAGAGGAGGACGCTCTTCGACTGCCACTGTCGCGCTGGCGTTGTGCTTCCTCCTAAAACCCACATGTCCCTCCCCGTCCCCCCCTTTTTTTTTTTTCTCCAGCATTCCCGCTGTCCATCGTCCAGCGGCTGCCTAACGTGGCGCTGCTGCTGACGGCGCACGGCGGCCACATCGCCTTCCTGCAGGGCCTGTTCCCCCGTGGCGAGAACTACATGGAGCGGCTGTTCGGTCAGTACGTGGAGGCCGTGTTCGAGCACACGGGCGACATCAACGAGGCCTGCGGCATCAGGGGGGAGCCCAGGAGCTGATGGCCGCGCGTAGCCCGCGTGCGTACACTCGGACCGGACCAAATCTCAAACGGACGCCGCTGCCGGTGAAGGGCACGAGGTGGGTGGCGCCGTAGAAGTAGGAGACGGATGCACTGACATGCATTTGTGTCGACGCGTGGATTGATGACCCACCAGACAGATCACGTGACCTCCGTTCAATGAATCTACCTCGACATGGTCTCTCATTTTTCTTTGATGAAGGTTAGAAAAACCGTGGAAACTATTTAAAAAAAAAAAGAAAAAACAAAGATGCGAACAAACGAATTCAACTATTATTATATTGTTTCCTCAGAAAATCGAAAATTTGAGAAAATGTGTGAAAATTGTATTTAAAGACAGAAATGTAGTGGAATAGTAATAGAGTGTTGTTGTTATGCTTCTTATAGATTTGGGGGGGTTTGTAAGAAATATTTTCCTTGAAGTGTAAGATGGGAGGATCCTTTAGACCATTGTTCATACTTGACATACTGTTCATACCACAGCATGACACAGTGAATCCTGCTGACTGCTCTGTTACCAGAGCCATACGTGTCCAATACACCGGGAATGCGTTTTGCACTCGGCACGATTCACTCAGAAAAACAACGGACATTGAAGTCTGGAGTCTCGACACAGAGAGACGGCAGAGAGACCAGAGACAGATTCCAACACGGGGAACATGAAGGAGCAGAAGAAGCCAAGGATCACCAAGTACATGACAAGTCAGACATGACACTGAAGGACACACAACCACTAAAGGAAGGAAGACAAATGATTTGAACTGGACATGAATCACTTTAGCTCTTTCCGCTAAGGTCACCTTAACTCAGCGAAGGTTAGAATGGTTGACCTATTTTTTTAACCTTTATCATTCAAGCTATATTCCCTCTTTTAGGTGAAAATGTATCATGTATAGGATTTGGCGACATCTAGAGGTGAAGTTACGTGTGGCAGCTTAAGAAAAACCTCTCAGAGTTTGTCCGTTGTGTACGAGTGACATGATGCTGGAACGTGGCAGCTCTGCTTCTCATGGTAAATGCAAAGGGGCTCATTTAAAGGTGCAGTCCGTAAGATTTGGTGACCTCTGGAGGTGAAGTTGCATATTGAATCCATCACCTGTGGTCGACTTCACTGAACGTGCAGGAGAAGCTAAGGTCGACTTCAGCTGTCTTTCAAACTCAAAACAGGTTTCCCCCCCCCCCCCCTCCTCCTCATGTCAATATACATTAAAGGGCTCATTTATGGGTCATGGGGGGGGGGGAAATGTAGGTGATTATGAATTCATGAAAATGTCAGTATATGCAATTGTTTTGTAAGATTTTTAGAGGTGAGAAAAGTTAATAATATCTTACACACTGCACCTTTAAGGCTAATGAAAAAACCTTCAGGTGATTTTACCCTCATAAAACATGAGGGAATGTTTAATAGATTGTTTTTCTGCTAATGAAGAAGTACATTTCACTCTGCCACAGGAGCTTTTAAATTGACGGGGGACCTCATTCATATTTTAGATATTAATCCGAAACTCCACCCACTCTTAGAAATAGAGCGCAGAGCTGCATGCATGCGATTGCCTGGGAGCAGTGTGGTCGACCACAAAATGAAATAAGTGAACTAAACAAGGAATAATGTAACTCACAGCTCAGCGTTAGTCCGTCCTGGTCCAACAGGAAGTCAGTGTGCGTGTGCAACACACATATCGGTCCCCTCTGGTGTCCACTCCTCCCGTGGCGGCGCCGTCTGGACTCACTGCAAACAGAAATGACTTTCAGTTTTGCTCTGTTTTCATCCATTAGGCGTTCTATCTTTTTTAATCCTTAATCCCTAATCTCAATATTATTATCATTATGATAACTATTTATTCAAGACCAGCAGTACTAACACAAACAAGCTAACGTAGACCAGAGCACACACAACCAGCAAAGCTCTGTGTGGTATCCTATTGTCTTTTTTGTCCTTGATGCACAAGAATGTTGGCGAGCTGTGTGACACATGAGGGAATGTCACCGCTCACACTTCACTACATGTTAATTATTGTTTCACTGAAAAGCGACAGTTACGCTGACTCCTCTTAATCATCCATTCTCTGTATATATACAAAGCATCATCACTTGCCTTTAACCGTTTTGGATTTTGATGAGTGACTCCTTTCTGTCTTAGTGATGTAAGTCAAACAAAACCTATGGACATTATGGATTCTTTGATGTGTTTTGATGTGCATCTGTTTGGTTCCTGGATTAAACTTGATTAAAAGTCATAAGTGCACAGCTCTTGTGGTGGACGTGTCATGTTTTGATACGGCAAATGTGCAAAATAGAGTTTGCCCTGGCAGCTCTATGTGTGACTTTGAAAGCTTTAAAGGAGCAGTATGTTGGTTTTAGTGACATCTAGTGGTGAAGTTGCATATTACAGATGAATAGCCATCATCTCATTGTTCCCCTCCAGGCATGTAGGAGAACCTGTGGGAGCCTCCAGTTATTAATGCAAAGTTTTCAGTCCTTTCCTCACTACTGTAAAAACATGGTGATGCAACATGGCGGCCGCTGCAGAGAGGATTCACTCCTGATGTAAATATATAGGGCTCATTGAAGTGAGACACGCAGGGTAATGCTATTATACACCCATACTCCATTTAGAAATTATTTTTAAAATCTCAACTATATCTTGCACACTGGCCCTTTAAATGACCCCATCCATTCTCAGTAAAGTATTTTACAGTCCTTGCATCACTGCAGTCACCGGTGACACACACAAGGGCCTGGTTGCAGGTTTGAGTGAATAATAACGTAAACCGTTTTAGTGAATAATAAAGCAAACAGTGTAAATCAGTGACATGTCTAAAGTGACAGAAAGGGGAAGTGAAATAAAGACAATCTATCTTAAAACTGATGGAGCTGTGGGAAACCGTGTCACATGACACACTCCAAATGATTTCTTTCCACAGACTAAAAAAAGGCTTCTGGACGTTTTCCAGGCGGAACGACACGAATCTCAATGAGGAGTGAAGGGTGAGCATTGTGATGGAGGGTGTGGGCCTTTATTGTCCCTGGTTAATTATTGATAATGCCGTCTGGTTAATCAACGACATTAATGACCCGGCCGCTCGCAGATAAAAGGGCTCACGTTTCAGCAGCAGCCGAGGAGCTGGAGGCGAAACGGACAGTTTTCCATTACAATCAATAATACGGTGATAGGTCATGAAACCTGTAAGTGCTCTATTAATCACCACCATTAATCTTACAATCATTTCATTTTCATTTAGCATGTATTTTAATTCACTTATTCATTCATTCAAAACTTATCAATTACAGGTCCAGTGTGACATATATTATTCATTTTTGGGGTTTATAGAAAGATAATGTGTTTATTAGTGTATCATGACCTGACTCAGCAAATTATGATTTAGTTTCTCAAGAGTGAGCCCCTCTCTATGGAGGCAGCCATGTTGGTTGGACCAGCATGTTGCAACGGCAGCCCAGAAGGGACAAACTTAACACCCTTTAAGCTTCAATAGTATCTAAGGGCCAACGTAGGCCCTCCCACATGCTTGGATTGAAAGGGTGAGTCGAGGGGTTTTCAGCTGCAATATGCCACTTCACCAGTAGTTGTCACGAAATTGTACGCTCCTTACCTTTAAAGGTGCAGTGTGTACGATTTTGGTCATTTTGGTCACTTCTAAAAAAAATATTACAAAACAATTACATACGGACATTTCCAGGAATTCATGATCACGTAAATGTTCTGTTTTGTTTCCGTTACCCTAAAATGAGCCCATTCATGTATATTTACATTCACATTTCACTGATGACTAATCAAGAAAGTTGTCTCATCTCATCTCATCAATGCATCTTCATGAGCTGGTTTTAATGGCTGATATTTAAATATGTTTTACAGCATTAAATGATGTAATATTCATTTTCACTTCATCACTGTAAAAAAAACAACACACATTTTACCTGTGTGAATAATATGATTCCGACAATCTCCAGTTTCCTCTCCCCTCCTCTTCCTCAAAACCTGGTGTGATGGGAGGAGCTGCAGGGCCACTGTTAATGATTCATCACCAGGAGCTGCTGAGACTGACAGTCAGAGACACAGGAGGAAAAATTGAAGAGTGTGAGTGAGTGAGTGAGTGAGTGGGACGAAGCAGAACAAAAATATAGAACAAAATAAAAGGACATACGGTGTCAGGGGAGCGGGACATGGCAGCGTGAGGTGAGGAGGAAGAGGAGCGGCAGCAGGAGGAAGATGTCGGCTGCGGGTCGGGGTCTGCTCAGGTGTGTCGTCCACTTTGGGGTCAGGCAGGTCGCCGGGGCGAAGACACGCCTGTAGATTTGTTTCTCATTCCCTCCTCAATCATCCATGCAGCTCTGGACCACAACTCTTCATCTCCCTCGATCTGACGTCCTGCAGGTGAGTCCACTCCGCTCATTTACAGGTAGAATGTGCCCTGGACCCAGATGTCATGCGATTAGAAGGCAAAATCATCATGATGACACGTCTTTTCAACAAAGCAAAAACTGAAAAAAAAACTGAAAAAAAAAGATTCCTGCATGCTCTTTAATCCTGTTCATAATTGCACAGCAGCCGACATGCGGGCGCAGGCTCCTGTGAGAGCCCTGCTGTAGTTACACATGTGCATGAATGAGTAATGAGGCCGTATGGAGAGTGATGTATGCTGCCTGTATCTGAATAATCAGGGGGAGCGCCATCTTCCTACTCATGTGTTTTTTCCCCCTTATATCAAATATAAGCAGACCATTGTGTGACTTCAAAAATCATCATGTATTTATTTGTATTTTATTTTTTTAATTTCCCCAACACAAACACGAGCAGCCGTTACACCTCTAAATGTTGTTGGAGGGTTAAACTAATGGTGGTTGGTAATAGTTGACCAGCAGAACACAGAGGTCATCATCAACTCTTTGTGGCCAGTTTAAAGCTGCAGGTTCCTAGAAAGCATTTAAATTGTGTTTGTGCCCCCCCCCCCCACACACACACAGCCACACACAGCCCCCCCCCCCCCCCCGCTCCCCCCTCTCTGTGTGAGTCTGCAACAGGTCCATAAAACACCCACAGGCACATTTGACTTCCAGGTGCAGGGTGCCGTCATGTTTTAATATCATTCTAATGCGACGGAATTTATTATCACATCATCTTATATCCACTTAAAGGTGCAGTGCGTACAATTTGGTGCCATCTACTGGTGAAGTTGCATGTTGTATCCATCACCTCAGCCTTCAGCCCATACCTAACCCTAACCCTCAGTTGTCACTACAGCTCAAAAGATGTTTAGTACGTCCACTCTGCATTGGGCGATTGTAAAAACATGGCGGACCCCATTGGGTGGACCCACAGATTTGACAAAAATTGCCTGAAATCTTACACACTGCACCTTTAAAAGGTGCATTTAAAAAAAAAAAAAAAACGAATTGTTGTAAATGTCAAACATTTACAGTTCTGCAGGGAGAGAAACTGTGGCTGTTTTACTTTCACAGTTCGTTTGTTGCCGGGCGACTTTATGATCCATCATTGCGCCTAATCTCGGAGGTGTCCAATGTTCAGGGTGAGGAGGTGGTAACAGGGGGGGGGCGAGGTGGGGGGGGGGGGCGGGGTCACATGACGAGCGCGTCAGCAAACAACCCCCCAGCCGCAGCTAAGTTTGCAGAAGTGGATGTTTAATGAATTAGAGAGTAGAAGCACCGGCGGCCTTGTGTTGGTGTTTGCCCTGTCAACACAACGAGACCCCGCGTCGCCTTATCAACACGTCGATGAACCTGTGACACGTCCTTTGTTGTCATCGTCTCTCACAGACCTGCTCTGAATGACACTGAGGACGTTCCTGATGTTGTGAACACATATTTCACAATATATTTCAATATGTCTTATATTCTTCTCCAAGCATGTATTACAAAATAAGAAGAATGCGCACCATTCAACATTTGGACAGTAATGAATTATATATCATACATTCTTCTCTCTTACAATACATAGAAAGAGGCAATTATATCGATCGATATGTAGAGAATAAATTTCGAAATATGTTTGAACTTTTTATATAACTGTAATACTCTATCATAAGATGGGGGGAAAAAAACAATTTTGCCGTTTGATTAAGAGAGTAGAAAACCTAGAGTATAAACATATGATATATTTAAGGTCTAAGGTGCCACGAGGGAAACGTGACTGACAGTTTGAATGTATTTGGACAGAGTTGGTTTGGTGGGTGGAGCTGTAACAGGTCTGCGGGAGAGGCTGAGAGGGTCTGACAGTGTTCAGAGAGCCCCCTGTTGACGGTCCATCATTAGTCTGCATTATTCAGCGGGCCTCTCGCTGCGAGGAGCAGCAGCAGCAGCAGCAGCAGCAGCAGCAGCAGCAGCAGCTCACAGGGAAAGTCCCAGTGATGAAAGCACCCGTTTAAATAACAGTTTTTCTCCTTCGGGTGAAAGTCTAATTTCAGCATGATCATATGATTTTTACTTATTATTATAATTATGTGGACTTATTTTCTGTCATTCTTGTAGAATGGGTCTAAATCAGGGGTGTCAAACATAAGGCCCCGCGGGTCAGAACCAGCCCGCCTGAGGGTCCAATCCAGTTGGTCTAGAATGTGAGGTCGTGTGTAATTATTTGAGAAAATACTTTGAAATCATTGTATTTGGGAGCTCAGAGGTCAAAGGTCAACGTTTTCCATGAAGAATAAAGAGGTTATACGTTCTAAAGTACGTGATGGTTGTGTACAGTCCTCCATCTTTATTGCGCATCTCCCTCTGCAGCCATGGAGAAGCAACTGGAGGAGCTGAAGCAGCAGCTGGAAAAACAATGTCTGATCAACAAGGAGCTGCAGAGGCAAAATAAAGACCTGGGTGAGCACAAGTGCAACACTATCTACTTTAAAGGTCCAGTGTGTACGATTTAAGGGGAAACCGCTTCTATTGGTACGGGCAGAAATGGATTATATTGTTAATTTATGAGTGTATAATCACTTTCATGCATACGACTATGGCCTTCATCTCCCTTTATACATGTTTGACAGATGACTGGTTTGACATGAAGTCAAAAAGAAAACAAAATGATTGTATTTCCATGAGTCATGGAAATACAATCATGACTCATGCTTGTTCGTGAAACTTTCAGAACAACGACTCCAGGAGAAGGATAAACTCCTACAGGAACTGCAGAGTCAATATCAAGACCTAGGTAACACACACACACACACACACACACACACACACACACACATAATGAAGATGAACTTTGACCTTACATTCAGCTGAAACATGGCAGCCGTTTACAGTCTGGAATCGTCCATTTGTCCATGGCAGAGTTCCCGTCCCACAGCGGTAATGAGATTGACCCGGAGGTCAGGACGAGCCGAGCGGCCGTCATCGCCCCCGAGCCAATCAGAGAGACCCTGGAGATCACCCGCTCCAGGGTCAAGAAAACTGTCAGGTGGGTCACCAAAGCTGCACATGAGAGAATATCCCACTTTAATGAGAGCCCACGTCTTACACGTAATGTGCGATAACATGACCTTCACACGGAAGCTTCTCTCTCTCTCTCTCTGACCTTTTGTCTCCAGTGAGACGAACCTGATCATCAAATCCATCCAGAGGAACGACTTCCTGAGCCGACTGGACGATGAGCAAACGGCCATGATGGTGGAGCTGTTGGTGGAGTCCGACTTCAAACCGGGGGAGGAGGTGATCAAAGAGGGTTCTGAAGGAGACAGCATGTACATAGTGGCAGGTGAAAATATATTCTACTGTGTTTTTGAAAGCAAACTCCTGACTCAAAAATGTTACCATAAAAATCTAAAACAATTTTTTTATTCAGCATGGCAATCCAGAAGGTCTTGGGTTCGATACCCAGTGGGGGTAGGACCTTCAATAAAAAAATAAAAAAAAGAAATAGCAAAAAAACATGCACGTTAAATACTTCAGCTCAGGTTGACACAATATGGCGGCGCGCTCAGTCGCAGCGGCTCAGGACTTACCCTCAAACTCTGACCTTGTAATTTCCCTGTACAATGACAATAAAGCTGCTTTACCTTAATGAACGTCTTCTAATTAGATTGAGAGGGATTAACACACTCTGTGGTTCTGTAGCTGGAGACCTGCGGGTCACTCAGGCAGGTCAGGACCTTCGAACCCTGACCAGCGGGGACGTGTTCGGGGAACTCGCCATCCTCTACAACTGCAAGCGCACGGCGACGGTCAAAGGTCAGACTCCGTGATGACAGTGTGTGGCGCTGTGGGACTCGTGGGTTGGGGTTAGTGGTGTAGTCGGGTTTTTAAAAACATCGACCATGACTTAAAAAAGCTGTTTTCATCTGTATCACGGACCTGGCAGCAAAGACAGTGGTGCGTCTGTGGTGCATGGAGCGTCAGACCTACAGAACCATCATCACCAACAAGTCCAAGAAGAAGCGAGAGCAGCTCATGGGCTTCCTGAAGACGTGAGTCCAAGCTCAAACACGGGGGTTTTATTAACTTTCGGGGGGCCACATGGGGCCAAATTTGATCACCACTGGGCCGGACCAGTAAAATCACAGCCTGATAAACTATAAACAACAACAGAAGTCAAATCCTCCAATGGGCCGGACTAGACCTCCTGCCGGGGGGGTCCAGTTCTGGCCCACGGGCCGTATGTTTGACAGCCCCTCTCCAGTCTCTGCAGCAGGGACGATTTAATGGTCTCATTTAATGACAACAAGGCAGCGCAACTATAATGACTTTTTTTTAATGTTATAGACAATGCAACAATTATATCTTACTCTTTGTTTTGTATATTTCTTCATTTCACAGGTCTCGTACTCTGAAGGACCTGAATGATGCACAGTTGTCCAAGATCATTGACTCCATGGAAGAGGTTTGTTCTCAATGATCTTAATGATAATAATCATCATCATAATCATAATAATAGTAATAATACAGCTGATGAGGTCATAATAGCATGGATTAACAGTGTGTAGCATGTTTTTGTGTGTTTCTTTGTGTCATTTAAAGCATTTTTTCCTCCAAACTAAAAACAATATGTTGTTTAAACAGACGGAAGTTCCCTTTAATGTGTATCTATATGTCTGGCGTGTCTCAGGTGAAATACCAGGACAAAGACGTCATAGTACGAGAGGGAACTGAAGCAAACACATTCTACATCATCCTCAAAGGAGAGGTATTCCATCAATATCTGTGTGTGTGTGTGTGTGTGTGTGTGTGTGTGTGTGAGAGAGAGTGTTACAGCTCACCTCCTCTATAATCCTCTCCTATATCCTCTCCTCAGGTGCTGGTGACTAAGAACGTAAACGGGCTTCAGAAGCACATTCGCAGGATGGGGAAAGGCGAGCATTTCGGGGAGCAGGCCCTTATACGGTAACCATGGCAACACACCACAGGCCTCCGCACATTTTGGTCAGAGCCTTGTGCACATCCCAGCGCTCTGTGCGACCTCTGACTACTGCTAGGTCACAGACAACCTGCACATCATTCAATTCCCAAAGGGCATTTAGATTTGAAAATGTGCTTTAAAGGTGCAGTGTGTAAGATCTGGTGACCTCTGGAGGTGAAGTTGCTTATCGTATCCATCACCTCACCCCCCTGAACATGTAGAAGAACCTGTGGTCGACTTCAGTTGTCATTAAAACTCAGAAGATGTTTAGTGTGTCCACTCTGGGCAACTGTAAAAACATGGCGGCCCCCCCCCGTAGAGAGGACCCCCTCCTCATGTAAACATACATTAATGGTCTCATTTAAGGGCAATGGGTAAACAATAAAACATGTAGGTGATTATAAATTCATGAAAATATCAGAATGAAATTGTTTTGTAATATTTTTAGAAGTGACGAAAATGGCACAAAACTTTACACACTGCACCTTTAAAGCCAAGATTACGATCTGTAGGAGAGTGTGCGTGTTTATACTGTGCATACACGTAATGTTGATGATGTAGGTTCGTGTTTATCCTTTTGCAGGGAGGTTCTAAGAACCGCCACCTGCACTGCAGACGGCCCCGTCACCTGCTTCTCCATCGACAAGGAGTGAGTCTGACTCCACATCGTTAACGTTATTGAGTGAAGGATCTTCTCCTCCAGTGTCTTTGCTCTGACTTCCCCTCTGTTTGTTTTATGTGGTGTGTCCCTGCAGAGTGTTTGAGGAGACTATTCCAATCGAACACCTGGAGCTGTTTGACGAGTATGTAAACATCCATTATTACCTCTCTGTGTGTGTGTGTGTGTGTGTGTGTGTGTGTGTGTGTGTGTGTGTGTGTGTGTGTGTGTGTAGCTCTGTAAGGGACCGGGTCTAATTTATTGACTTGCCTTTGCTTTCTCTCTTCCAGCTCCAAGGTGCTGCAGGAGGCACAGGTTCCAGAGAAGTCAAGGTTCGAGTCTGTGGATTACAAAATACGACACAATCACGTAAATCATGAGTTTCCTTGAAATTAAAGACATTTCAGTTTGATTTCACACAACATTATCTGGCCTCCTCAGTCCCACAGTTTCCACCATGAGGTTCTTGGACCTGGTTCCAGTTCTGTACCAGGAGGGACGTTACCAAGGAGAACCAGTCACACTCGGAGTGGGAGGCTTTGGGCGTGTTGAGCTGGTGAGAGTTGTGTATTTCGCTCATTTAAGTGTCAAGTACAATTTCCATTGCTTCATTTTCACACTGAAGCTGATCATATTTTATCTAGAAATGACAAATTCTAATGAAGTGTCTTCGTTTGAAACACAGAATTCAAACCAGTAAAAGAAACATGAGCTTGCTAACATCAAGGGACTGTGTGAAAATTATTTCTTCCTCATTTTTGGACCCAACCCTTATTTGGATTAATATGCAAACATCAACTAAAATGTTAATTTCTAAAAACCGAAAAAATAATCGCAAATAGCAGAAATTAAAAATAGCTGCTGTACCCCACTATAATTTAGACACGGTCCCTTACTGAGCTACAGAGGGAAATGACCAATTCTGTGGATTAGAATCAATATTTGCGACACGAAAACATGTAAAGCCTCCGGTTGTTTCTGAACATTCCCATTAAAATAAAATCACACAAGTAGGAAAATTCTGTTGACTCTGTCAAGCAGGTCATGAGAGCCGACATGATTCCATTTCATTGGACATTACATTCACCACTGTCATTCATCAATGTATTTCTAAGATGACGACGGTCAATCACGGGAAATACTACGCCATGAAGAAAGTCAGCAAGAGGCACATCGTTGCCAAGAGACAGGAGGAGCACATGCTGTTCGAGAAGAAGATCCTGAAGGCCATCCAGTGTGACTTCATCGTCAGGTACCGACCACGAACAACACTCACTCTCACTCTCAAAGAAATGCACGCGAGTCAACACGAATCACTCTTTCATCTCTCTGCAGGCTCCATGCAGCCTTCAAAGACACGCGCTACATCTACATGGTGATGGAGTTCTGCGGCGGAGGAGAGATCTGGACCAAACTCAAAGAAGTGTGAGGCGACTATATCAGTTTCCCGTGTTTGAGGCCGACGGTTCTGGACAACAGAGTCCCTCAGGCGCAGCTACAGAACCTCACGTGTCAGGATGCGATGAAGTAAAGTGAAAACGATCCTGTGTGATTCCAGCGGACGCTTCGACGAGCCCCTCGCCGTCTTCTGCACGGCCTGCGTGGTGGAGGCCTACGCCTACATGCACAAGAAGAGCATCATGTACCGAGACCTGAAGCCCGAGAACCTGATGCTGGACGTCAGAGGCTACGTCAAACTGGTGAGTCCACCGCGGATTGGATTCAGAGGGTGAGATTTGGCTGAAATCATTTGGTATTTAATTGGCAAACATGGGAAGATTCACTGAGATACTAACGTTGTTTGTTTTCTTTACCGTGGAATAAGTCCTTTTTCATCCTCTTCATCGTCACTTACCGAAGGTAACATATTGTCCTATACATGCTCGGAGGGTAAAGTGTTCATCACTAGATGTCACCAGATCCCACACGCTGTACTTTTAAAATACAAGGAAGCTGAATATGTAAAAGTTATCTGGTTGTTTTGAATTTTTTGTTTGTCAGCAGGATTTGCAGCCACAGAGTCAGTGTATGATACGTGTGTGTGTGTGTGTGTGTGTGTGTGTGTGTAGGTGGACTTTGGTTTTGCTAAGGAGTTGGTGCGAGGTGAGAAGACCTACTCGTTTGTGGGAACACCCGAGTACATGGCTCCAGAGATCATCAAGAACCAGGGACACGACTTTGCTGTGGACTTCTGGTCCCTCGGGATCCTCATCTTCGAGCTTCTGGCAGGAAGGTCAACACACACACCAACACTAACACACCCAAACGTATCAGGAAATATTTATTTCTCCTCGACACAAAGCTCATTTGTGACAATGGCTCTCACACAAATGTGTCTGAGAGAGATTCTGACATTTTTCTGAAAAAAAAAAAAGGTCTGATACTCACCAGTAGATGGCAGCAGTGAAGTACAGTACAGCAGAGGGGCATCGCCTCCATAATGGAGGGACAGCCCTGGGTTTCCCATGTACAGGCACCTACATGAAAGAGACATGTTTTTCAAATTTCAGTATCTGAATCAGAGTTTAAAAAAAATAAAAATACTTTAGCTAATATTTGTCTCTTCTCTTCGTCAGTCCTCCATTTTCAAGTTCAGAGCCACAGAAGATTTATGCCAAAATCCTGGACGGGGTGATGAAGTATCCTCCGTACATGAGTGAGGCGGCCAAGTCCATCATCAGTAAGCTGTGCAGGTGAGAGACGCACAGTAAACATACGGACTGCAACTTTAAATACACATCACATGCACAGAATAATAGATTTGGACTGTGCACATTGTGAAATTACAGCATCCTTTCCACATCGTTGTATGGATTTAAAGGTCCAGTGTGTAAGATTTAAGTGAAACAATTTCCATCTCTAGTAGCAGAGAGGATATACAATAATTATTGTGACGTTTTCATGATTGTGAAATCTCCTTAATGCACATGTTTATGTAACTGCAATACACAGCTTCACCAGTAGATGTCAGTACATCCCACACACTCAACCTTTAAAATGAGTCTAATCTCATTCTTGTTTCCAGACCTCGGCCGGGTCAGAGGTTAGGAAACACCAAGAATGGAATCAAAGATGTGCGGCATCACAGGTAACCATGGCAACGAGACAGAGGTTTGCATTCGAAAAGCATTTTGGACCTGTTAATTGTGCTATTGCAGTTTCACAGTTTCCACATCTGTGTGTGTGTGTGTGTGTGTGTGTGTGTGTGTGTGTGTGTGTGTGTCCTCCTCCTCGGTGTCCAGGTGGTTCAGCAGCATGAACTGGCACAAACTGAGGGTGGGTCAACTCGACGCTCCCTCGCTCAGGCTCATACGCAAGGTCAGTGCGCACAACCCTGCTGAGTCATCATCCCACATCCTCATCACCTTGAGGAGAGGCCGAGGGAGGAGAAGCAGCGGGTTCACGTCCACACAGAACTTCACACAGTCGTTTCTAAAAGCCGGGAAAAGAGTGGTTTTATTTTTGTCATTTTAAAGGGGCAGTGTGGACATTTTAAAAGGTACATGAGGAGCAGGGTGGACCTGCTCCTCATGTAAATATACATTAAAGGGCTCGTTTCAGGGTACGTCAAAAAAGCCGGTCATGCACTGAGATGATTATACATTCGTAAAAATGGCTTCAAAAATTGTTTTGTGATTCTATTTCTATAGAAAGAAGTGACACAAAAAAAACAAACGACCAAAATCTAACAAACTGCACCTTTAAAAATACGCAACCATTTCAAATCACTCACCCAGATGGTGTTTGGGTTTTCAGTCAGACTCTCTCTCTCTCTCTCTCGCTCTCTCAGGGCCCCTGCTACATCAACTTTGATCAGTTCCCTCTGGATCAGACGAAGGCAGAGGAGGAGTTCTCCGGCTGGGACCGAGATTTCTGATTCTCGCCTGGTGACAGGAGGAGCAGCTCGGCAGTGAAGGGGAGATGTGACCCCATGTCATCATGACATGTCTATGCAGAGAGAGGGGAGACACCATGAAGTCTGAAGATGTTTCTGCGCAGACGGAGATCGGCTGGAAGTAAATGGCCAAAAATATGTGGACGGCTGGTGAGCGGGGTTTAAGACCGTCTGTGTCCAATGAACCAGGGTGAAAACCAGCTTGCATGACACGAGGGGAAAAAGTCAAAACCCAAAACAACAAA
>JAFBJT010105751.1:37026-55909 GCA_016785325.1 Chascanopsetta lugubris
CCCACACACACACACACACACACACACACACACACACACACACACACACACACACAGCAGTTTTGAGAGATTTAAAGTGAGATAGTGGCATTGAGGAGACATAGTGAGCTTATAAAGATGTTATCAGGAAACAAACTGGCCTGGGACGGAGCAGAGCATTCACAGGTCTAATCTGATGTGTCTGACACATGCTGCTGCTGACTCTGTGTGTGTGTGTGTGTGTGTAGGTGTGTGTGTGCGGCACTGAAGGGACACAGCTGTCCGTCACAGCAGCGGCGGTGACATGTTAACACAGCGGGAAGTAGTTTGCCTCTTCCTTCCCGTTTGATGCGAGAGCAGTTTTCCACATGAGAAAAGCGCAGCACATGAAAGCAATCACACGTTCCATCGGAGGAAAGCTCCGGCGGCAGATGTTTCCCTCCCGCGGTGAAACACACAGCGCCTCAGAGAGGCGCAGGGTCCAGCGCGGTGACAGCACAGGCCCAGAGGATGTGCGCGAGGTACGGCACCACACCAGGACCCAGGCTTCCTGCTGTGACCTCAACCTGCAGGGATCGGGCCGTTCTCGGTTCAGACGAGCGGCTTTCACCTGAGCAGGAAACCACACTTTGCTTTTGTCTTCGACGAAATAAAACCGACTCTGCCCTCGGAGACGAAAGTTGATCGATGCTGCGGCACTCGGAGTATTGTTTTCGTCTTTTCCGGGCCGCTGCGAAAGCATGGCGGGCCTCCGCAGGAGGGAACCGCTACTGATGTAAACATAACCGGCAACTTCAAGAGTGATAAAGATAATGATGATGATCACAGAGACGATACTTCTATAAAAACAGCAGCGTAATGACTTAGGTTACTAAAGTTCATTGATTGTTATTTCAATTAAATACGAATAACAGCCTTTTCTGCCTCCTTTCCTCGCCACCTTTCCTTGACCTTTTCCATCAGGATCAAGGAAACTTGACTTTCCACCTGCGCACCAGGGATTGTAGCTATTACTGGATACTATGCAAAAACAGTTATGATTGACAGCTGAGGATGACTCACCGTGAGATGAATGGGTGTACCAACGGGGGGGGGGGGGGGGGGGGGGGGGCCATGGCCCCCGGGGGGGGCGCCGAGGGGGGGGGGGGGGGGGGGGGGGGGGGGGGGGGGGGGGGGGGGGATCGGTTGCCGCCTCGGCTCCAGAGTGCGGCTCCGCAGTGGAGGAGTTCAGGAAGTTGAACCTTTTAAATGGTGGATGAAGGGATGACACACGGTCAGATAACATGCGAACGTTCAGGCAGTGTGAGTCCGGTGCTTCCTGGAGCTTTAGTGCTTCCTGTCCTGCTTCAGTGCGACTGAGACGCCTCCGGCTAATTGGACCCAGTGTTCACTCCTGTGTTGATGAATCACTGGCTGCACCTGCACTCAGTCCACTCCTGTGTGCGTGTGTGTGTGTGTGTGTGTGTGTGTGCAGCTCTGATTAATGATCAGATACAACACCCACAGGCAGAGTGACTGTTAGTGATGTGAGAGAGACGACAGCGTCGGCCAGGACTTAAGATTCACACCAGATTACTCCGTGACACACAATCACTCAGTGTGGGACTCCTCCGGTTCGACTCCGTCCTTAATGATCTCGTCTTATCTTAAGTTGATGCACAATTCGAGCAACTCAATCCGTCTCGAACGTGCATTAGCGCATTGATACTGATACATGACGAGCAAGCGCGAACATGTTCATAATAGAACCGTTTCCATCTTTAAAGTCACAGTACATGGTTTCAGCGTGGCACACAGGGATCAGACATTTTTTTAGTTTTTTTTTTTTTGGTGCAGTGCGCGGGATATAACGACATCCAAAGGTGCAGCTAGCTCATCTCGACCTTTCCTTTCAATCCTGTAGGAGAAGGTACTTTAGTAAACATTACAAAGGCGTTTCGTTTGTTTTTATACAGGGAGGCAACATGGCGGCCTCCATAGGGTGGACCTGCTCCAAACATAATGGAAATCTTACACACTGAGCCTTTAAATGACAAGGAGGAACAGTGTCAACAACATGATCCTCATTCAAACAGGAGGGCTGCGATTTCTCATGACCTTGAAATTAAATAGTCACACTCACGACACAGCAACATCAGAAGCCCCCCACCACCCCACCCCACCCCACCCCATCGACCAATCAGTGTCTAGAACAGGTGGCTGACTGCAGGTGACGACCTTCCTGACATCGCAGAACGAAACCGACGACAGATGAAATCTAAACATAATGACACTGACACCGAGTGGGACCTCGGTCCAGACTCCGCGGGCGCAGTGTGAACCGCTGTGAGCGCGGAACCGGGTTCAGCGGGACCCCAATCTCTGACAGTGAGGTCACACCACAGCAGGTCTGCGGTTCTGGGGGGAATCAGATAAAGTAATAGCTGCCTCCAATTCCTTCAGTCACGGCAGATCAAAGGCCCGGGAGGAGAGAGGAGAGAGAGAGGAGATCTCTGAGGAAATCTCACACATGACTTGATCGCAGATGAGAGTGAGAGTGGAGTAAACAGGAGGAAGAGTGAAACACAAGAGAGGAAAAGATTCACCTGACAGGGTCAAATTCTTTTAATGGCGTTGACAGCGTCAATGCGCTTTGATCTTTTTCTGATTTTCAAAGTCATGACGAAAATGTTAAGAGTAAATTGAAATGAGTTCTTGGAGAAGAAGTCGAATTTTTCAGAATTGTTGGTTCAACCACAAATTTAATGCAAATGAATTCAAATTAGATTTTTTTTTCCAGGGGGGCGGGGCTTATTAACCTTCAGAGACATCAACCCTGTGTACACTATTGCGCCTTTCCCACTATTTTGTGCAAAAGTTACGTGATTGATTAGGTTTCTCAACCGGGCTTATACAGGTGAAAGCGCGTGTGTCTATTAGCATTACAGTGCATCATCGCCACCTACTGTTAAGGAGTGGAAATAGGGGGCACTCTTGCACTCTCGCATTTTAAAACATCCTCTTCAAAATTAAAGCACTTATTTTAACAAGAACACAAGGATATGGTACGATAAAAAACTTTTTTCAAGACAGACCAAATGACAGTGGGTCCGTAAGCCACTTTGGGGCCGCGAGCCACCGGGTGAGACTCGCTGCTCTTCGTCACCGTATGCTGAGTCAGGTTCCTCCGTCCTTTCCAACAGCACCACACACACTCGTCTCTCCGCCACCGAGAGCAGAGCCATGGATACACATCCAATCGGATTGGACATCCTAAAGTCAAACACACACTGGCAGGACGATGGAGACCTTTCTTGATTAGAGGCCGAATGGACGCCGTGACACGTTGCCATGGTGACATCACTGAGTGTCGTGAAGTGGGACTCGATGATGCATTGGTAAAAAAGAAAGACAGAGAAATAAATGAACACCACAGGACAGACTTGGTGGAGTCTCTCTCTCTCTCTCTCTCTCTCTCTCTCTCTCTCTCTCCACACCGAGACAGAGGAGGTAATGAAAAGTGCAGCAGCGAGCGAGTGACCACGGCCGAGCTGTCATTTCTCTTTGTGGAGTCGGAGGCGACGTGAAAAAACAAAGTGATGAGACAGAAGTTGACTTTTGGTCGGAACACATTTTCTCACCTGCTTTTTCCAGGTGCCGTGGCAAATAGTGCCAACGCAGTCTTTCGCCTCTCTCCCAATGAAATGACACTTTTCTATATTGACATTAAAGTGCCGTCGGCAGAGGAATAAAAAGTCACCCTTCGCCCTCGGCTTCGGTTTCCTGCCTGTGATCACATTGTAAACTGAACCTCTTCAGGTTTGTCAATAACTCGGTGCAGCCGCTCAGACACAAGTCTGAACCATAATTGAGTTGCTCCTCTGTTTGTTTCCCCCGATCACTCACTTTGGATCGACATTTAATATGGCATCAAGAAATGAAATGAAAGGAAAAGGCCTCTCGATCCCGTGTCATGCTAAGAGCCGCTGGCCACAGCCGAGTGAGCATTGTGCATGGATTTTTGCTGAATGTGCGCATTTCCAATCCTTTGCATCTCCCGTTCTATTGTGCTTACGATGCCGCCGTCGCCCCCGGAGACCGGCCGTGATCGAGTGTCATTATGATGTCCAGAGTCTGGTACCAATCACAACAAGAGACCGCGTCTGCTGACCAATCACAGCAGCTCGTTTCTGTGAGGGAGGGGCCGGAGCACGAATGGCATCGTGGCCACTATAGTTGCCATTATTCTTTCTCTTGGTTGCCCTGATCCACAAAGTCCATCATAGCCCCTCCCACATGTATGGGAGAGGTTAGTGTCCGATTTGTCCATTCTAGGCTACTGTAGAAACATAGCAGCCTCCATGATGGAGTATATATATACATATATAAGGTGGATAAAACTGGCTCATTCTGAGGAAACAAACACAGATGAGGCATCGATGAAAACAATGCCATATACAGTATATGCTATTTCGACGTATGGATCCACTTGAAGCCTACACACTGTACCTTTAATAACTTACAAACACTTGTTTGCGTCCCTTGGCTGAACATCGAAACTAATCTAACGTTTTCCTTATAGACTGGAATCAGCCGTCCAATCACAGCTAAGGTCACTGGTTTACAGCCCATGGCTGGATCAAAACAAATAATACGCTACACCCTCCGTCGTCATCTCCCACCTTTAAACAACATATCCACCAGTGTAATTAACACCTCGTCTCTTGCTCATTTAATTATGTGCTCTGACAATTTCTCGGCTACGCGTGCGGTGATTTCCGGAGCACTCGGCATCGGAGTTCTGTTTCCAGGCAACCAGAGCAGGAGGAGGGCTCACCGAGAAATCATTCAGAGGTACTGACACACATTGCTGTTTATTTTTCCACCCCGGCTTATCCGGTTGAGACAAATGAGGAGCTGGAAGCCATCCCAGAATGTTCACACCTACGGACCGGCGTCCATGTTTTCTGATGGTTTGGGGACAGAAAAAGGAATCACACAGCTGGGACGGAGGGTTTCTTTCTGGCACTAGGGGCTTTTAGGGAACTGTGGAGGTCGTATTATGAAAGAAAATTAAAGGGTCATTCTCACAGTCTGGCACTGAAACTACGCTTGATGTGGATGGTAACATGGGTCACAACATGGCCACGGTAAACCATCGCACTCTGAGCTCCACGGATGGTGGGTAAAGACATCAGCCTGAATTTCAAAATAAAATAACCATTATTCAAAATCATCACCTGATTTTAAAGTCAATTTCAAATGTAGTTGTGTACTTGGTAGTTAAAGATCTAGAGCGAAACATTTGGGTGAAATTATTTCCAGAAACAAAAAATTATCTCAATATCTTTAATACTAATTTTACAGTTACAATGTCATACTAATAATAACGATGATAATACTTTTGAATTCACAAATGATTGTTTTCACAACACTAGAAGGAGCCCTTTGCATTTACATTAGAAGCAGGTCCACCATGTTTGCACAGTAGCCTAGAATGGACCTTTGTTGTGTTTGTTGTCCATTTGGTTGTTGTTTTTTTTCAAATAATAACTAAAGGCAACATGATATCGATTATATTATGATGGGTTCTCCTCCACCCTTGCTCACAGACAGATTCATAGAAGAAGCATGAACGACAGGGAGAGCAGCTGGTCCCTAAACAGCCGCGAGCGCTGCGACATGTCTGCGCTGAGCTGTTACATCACAGATGTGTCGGGACTGAGACTCTGTCCAGGAATCTGACCCCAGCCGGTGCTGCGCAGCTTTGATGCCTGAGGCGGAGACTTCCTGCTGCACCGCCTCCGACACCACGTTTCAAATCAGGGCGCAAATTCAAACGCAGATCGATGGTCGCACACACCTGTGCATATTACAGCGAACTTGATTCCTAAGGTTTGTTGTTGTGTTGCCACCGGCGCTAACCAACCAACCAGGCCTCCTCCTCCTCCTCCTCCTCCTCCTCCTCCTCCTCCCCCCCCCCCCCCGCCCCCGTCCCCCCCCCCCCCCCCCCCCCCCCCCCCCCCCGACTTGATCTCTTGGTGCTCCACAGGGAGAAGCAAAGCCATAAAGGTCAGGATGTCATTCATGGTCTCAGCGTGGGAGGATATCCTTCCTACCTGCCTCAGTCAGGACACAACAGGAAAACGCTGTTAAATGCAGCCAAAGGCCAAAGTTGAAATGAGTCCAGCCTGGATTAAAGAGCTGCGGCTTTGTTGTCGGGTTGACTTTCACACCCGCCTTGGTGATTGGACCATTTCAAAAGGTCAAAATTAGGGGCCGTCTCTCTATTTGGACACATTTTTTTTTATGAAGGTCTAGAATTAGGTTTACAGTTTCAGTGACTGGAGATGATTGTTTGGAGTTTCCTCTTGGCAGTTAATTATCCCGTTAAAGGTGCAGTGTGTAGAAGTTAGTGACGTCCGGGAGTAAATTGAGTATATCTTCAAAACTACAACGGCTGTATGAACAATCTTGGTCTCAAAAGAAAGCTATGAGATTAGTACAGAAGGAGATAAGTGTTACTGTGTCAGAGGAAATCATCTGGAACACTGTTGGAAATCTAATTTCTTTTTTATCTCTGCCCGGAAAAAAGTTTCACAATAGTTTTACAATACACAACCACATATTGAAGAGATGCATGTAGAAATTAAAGTAAAAAAATAAAGCTGAATCAGCAAAATCCAAAATGGTTTGAATCGGATTTTGAACTGATTCTACAAACATAACAAGAACTAAGAAACTTTAAATAATCCCCCAACAGCAATGTCATGGGAGTGCTGAGTCATGTGGGTGTTTGTGGTCAAGCCCACTCGGCTCACTTTCTTCTTGATGAAGAAGAAAATGTCCTAAAAATAGAAAGAATCATACGGCCAATTACAAGATAAATACGAGTGTAAAAGTGGACAGTGAGTAGAGGACGTGTAACAGGAGGTCCGCACGCGCACGCGCGCGCCCCCCCCCCCCCCCCCCCCCCCCCCCCCCCCCCCCCCCCCCCCCCCCCCCCCCACACACACACACACACACACAGTTAACGTGTGTAGTAAGAGAAGAACCTTTCCAGCCTGATTGCGGTTGAGTCACTGGTTTTCTCTGAAGTCACCGCAGACAGAATCACTGATGAGTCTCTCACGGGGGGGGGGGTATTTGCTGCGATCCTCACCACAGCAAATACTCTGCACTATCTGGCTTTTCCTCAAATAGTCATTGAAATGCTTTTATCTGGCATCTTATTCTCAGTGTTCATACCAATGAGGTGCGACTGTTATTAGTTTCTGAGACCAGACCGAAGCATAAAGGTGCAGTGTGCAAGATTTGGTGACCTCCAGAGGCGAAGTCCCTCCTTCTCAACATCTTAACACACTGCACCTTTAATTTCCCGCCCGTCTCTAAATGTGCAGCCTGGATCCCACCGTCTCGGATTTGAAGGGCGTGGGGTCGCAGCCCTGGGTGAAGCGCAGCCTTGGCTCCCGTCAGAGCGTTGACAGGACGGAAGCTGGAAGGCGCCGCGTCATGTCACTCTCCATCTTCGGAGTCATTAAGTGAGCTGTCGGCTCACATCAGGGACAGAGCGCTCACAGTCTGATCGCAGCGGGGGTTTTTTTGTCTCCGAGCTCCGACACTGGAGAAGTTGTCGCAGAGCGAAATCATTAAAGCCCCCCCCCCCCGACACGTCATATACAAAGTGGCTGAAGGTGTGGTGAGGCCCGGGCCACGCTGTGCTCGTCAGGCCGGCGGAACATTCTGTAACTTGTGACTCAGATCGCTTTGTCAGCCGCGATCCATTATCTGCTGATGAGACTATGACACCGGTGTTTGCTTTGTCAGCGAGCGGATCGGAGAACAGCTGCAGGTTGTTTATCCGGGCGTGACGCGGCAAAGTCGTGCGTTTGAATGACAAATGTGTTGTTGGTTTTTTTTCTTCAGACAAGAGTCAGAGTAACAAATAAAACAAATACTCTCGGTAACCTCCCGAAAACCAACAGAGTTGATTGTTAACTATTAATAAAAAAATAAAGTATTAATTAACTCTTGTCAAATCACTAGAGAGTAGCTTCATCACCTAAAATACACTTTATACCGGCTTACATTTTCATTTTCTTGGCAAAGTTGTTCCGAAACAGCAGCTCTGACTCACTCCCACTATCCTGCTGTCAGAAATATGAATAAATTATGGGGTGTTGGAAAAGTTTTAAAATCTTCACATGAACACCGTATCGAGTTAGAGCGTATTTTAGAGAAGTTGCATCTATTCATTCAAAGGATTCCAATTCCATTGGAAACCAGTGTGGTGGCCATAGTTCAGCCACATGGGAGTATTCTGAGAGTATGCTACAGGGACTATGTCGAGATTGAAGTCAATAAATAGATCAATCATATTTTAATTGATTGGCTGTAGCTGAGTGGTTGTGGGAGTCTCTCTGTAACCAGAAGGTCATAGGTTTGATTTCCCACCTCACTCCACTTACCATGCCCCCCTTAGCCCCGTGGACTCACCATCTGCAGGAAGGCTCTGATGGAGTCGGCTGTGATGGTATTTAGGTGGCAGCTGCTTCCTCTGTGACCTGATGTCAGACGATGAAAAAAACAAACAAAAAATCAATCAATCAATCAATACAGTGGCCATACGATGGTATCGGCATGTCTGTGCCAGTCAACACCAAACCTTGAGAAAAAAACACATCGACCTCAGACAACTACTGACATGTCCCTCATATCACCATCAGGTATTTCAAAATAAAACATTTCATCAGTTGTGAATTTCTTATGCGACGTGTCAATGTGTGTGTGTGTGTGTTTTCAAGGACCTTAAACACATGAATACACCCTGTGCTGTTTCAGGCTTCCATGTTTTTTTCACATTACGACTTTAAAGCACAGGAACACTGACACTACCACTCAGGAAACAGGAACCTCTGAGGAAATATTCCACAACGGGGACGCCATTAAAGTAAAAATAACAGAATGAAACAGAAATAGACGGGCTGAAGGTCGCCAAAATCTTCGTCTGCTGTGAATGCAATTGTTAATGATAGTTCGAATCAGTCAGGATTGGGAAGGAAACAGTGATCCTCGGTGTTTTTATGAGATAGAAATTTTTATTCTAAACCTTCTGAAAAGTGAGCGAGCGATGTGACACAGCAACATATTCACACAGAGGAAACACACGGCTGCCATACAAGGAGCAGTGAGACCATAGAAATATTTCATCTAGAATCACTGGAAGTGACACTTAGTAAAAAAAAACAAAAAAAAAAACAAAGTAGCATGCAACACCAGTGGACATTGTGTTCATATGTTGACTAAGTGCGTGTGTGTACGTTACCCCTCCAAGCTGTATACTGGCAAAAGGGGATTCAATCAAGATTCAGACTGGACGCACGGGGCCATTGATTCTTCTCAAGCCACACGTCCGTCATTTGAAGGTCAGTGGCTTTAAAGGGGCTATTTGGAATTGTAACCGTACATCAAAATACTGCTGACTCGGCGATCGGCCTTTCAAAATGATCAAAATCAGATTAGGTTCTTGACGTAATCGCTGCATTCCCTCAATTAGAAGCACATCTACAATTGCTATATTTCCCCTCAGTAAACTAAATGCTGAGTCACTGTTGAGTAAAGCTGAAGAAACTCCGGCTCTGTGATAAAAACGTGTTTGATCAAATGAATGATCGAGTCGACATGCGACTTGAGACTTTTATTTTGACATGCGTAAAGGAAGTGAGGTGAATATCTGTGATGGTGAGATACACGGCACATCCGCTGTTGAGAAGCAAAAGAACTCAAACGCATGAGAGGCTGCAGTGGCTCATGACTCACTCTAGTGGGAAGAAAGTGGTACTACAGAAGGACTGAATGGCACTTACTGAATCGTCTGTCGTAAAGAAATGTCTTTGCTGCGTCAAGACGGTTATTTCTAAACAGTGTAAAGATATATTTTTACAATATTAATCTGAATATTGAAAAGAAGAAAAAAAAACCTACATATAGCCCCTTTAAGAAGCCTGGTTCTCCCTGTTATTACCCCACAGAGCTAATGGAGCAGCTCTGCCGACACACACTGTACATCACAATGATAAATCATGAATGCGCTTACATTCATTAACGACGCTCGTCTCTTCCACCATGAATGGAGAGATACATTCGACACGCTGGAGCTGGGATGTTGACGTGAGCGGCGGCTTTAATTAAAAAAACTGTCACCCCTTGGTGGTGGTGGTGGGGGGGGGGGGGGCCTGGGGGGTGGGGCAGAGGTGGAGGGGGGGGGGGCGAAGATGAAACGAGTTTCCTTAAAACCCAGAATGCGCAAACAGGATTCACATGTTAATTCTCTCTCATACACACACACACACACACACACACGCACTTAACGTCAACCCAATAATGCACACGTACGTGCGCTGGCGCGTGGCCTCACGCGGCCTGACATTTCGGCACAGCACTTTATATATTGCGAGTCACGGTGACATATAGCGGGGGTTTTAATGCTTTTCAGGAGTCCACGTTCTAAAATAGTCTCCGCGCTATTTTTAGCCCTCACTTATACGCCCGACTTTCCCCGTGCTCCCTCTGTGACTCCTGCCTGACTTGATTTCACACGACAGCAGTTGACCCGACGGTACAGTCAGAGCACGACTCGGCCTTCACGCTGAGGGTGAGAGAGCAGCTGTTCCAGACCTTTCAGAGAATGAGAGGAGAGTTTGGAAAGAATTATTATTTTTTCTATGACTAAAATAGTCAGGTTGTGCCAGCTCTTTGTGTAATCTGTTGCCAATGGCCCTAAAGGCTTGTGCAGGTCGTTTGTGAAGGAGACATCTGATATATTTCTGATGAAAGAAGAGAAGAAGAAAAATGAAGGGATGTGTGACACTGTTCTGGCTGCGAACATGAAAGAATACAGTCTGTGTTTCAGAGTTTGTTTGAATAGTGGGAGAGATCCACCCATTCATCCATTATGTACATCACTGCTGCTTTGATGGTTTCAGAGTGGGATCACAGCCAATCCCAATTAATAATAGAGACGTCTAAAGATATATTTTGTACTTTGTAATTTGAATCTTTTTAAGAATTAAATCTAGGTTTGTTTACGTATCAGACTCTACACTGCTCGTCCCAGTGGTCGAGTAAAACACGAAGTCCGGTTCAGAGACAAAACTCCTGCTTTTGAATTCATGCATGTCGTAATCTGACGGACACGGTCGTGGAATATCTTGCAGTTCACACGGTGGCCACTCGAGGCTACAGCTCCAAAAGTGAGTCAATTAAGGGCACGGCCTCCCTGCTCATTTTGGGGTGAACCGGGAAGTAGGAGGAGTTAAGCATCTGCAGAGACCTATGGGTGCTGATGGTACCTCCGTCTTTACATAGAGTCTGTGGCTGTAATACATTCAGGGTTGATACTGTGGCAAACAAGATGGCGGCTTTACAGCATGGTAATGCTAATATGCTGCAGGTCATATTTTTGTAATGTTTCTACTCTTCCTGTTCACAGCAACGACATGTCCTCACAGTTTCCTTTGTCTCTCTCAAAACAGATAAAAGAGATGGGTGCTGTGTAACGGAAATGACATAACGTATCAGCATCTTAGAAGAGTAAAAATAAAAACTATAAAAATGAACTACTTCATAAGTGGTGGTGCAAAGAGCTGATTCAAGCAAACAAAAAAAACAGCTGTTGCTCCGACACACACATTAAAAACCCACATCGTCAGTTCCACTTCAGTACCTGCAAATAAAAGACCCTCGGTATGAAGCTAGAAACTGAAAACAGCACTTTTCTAAATGCGGCTGCAGAATGTTCTTTTGCCTGAGAGCTCTGGATAACAACAACAACCCTCATCATTCAACAGGCAGACTCCGAAACCCTATGATTGGACTCTATAACCATATCAAACGCAACCCAGCCTTTCAGAGACACGCTGATGAGCATTCATAACCTAAAATTCCAAATCTATATTTCATATAACCGGTATGATCTTTTGAATCTCTTCAATACTGCAGAGAGCGAGAAAGAGAGAGAGAGAGAGAGAGAGAGACAGAGAGAGAGAGAGAGAGAGAGAGGCATCCATTCTAATGCAGCCCATTGAAAATCTATAGCTTTGATGTGTCATGTGTCACTGCAAGGAAATGAAGATGGTGTGCGTTCAGCACTGGCGCACCATGATGCAGAGGGTGGTGTAGAGCAGAGGCTTCTCAGCCTCCGTCAGCGCAGTGACTCACGTGCATGCGTGAGTATTCATGCAGCAGGAGAACAGAGAGGAGGAAATGTTTCAAAGTAGCAGAGAGCTCTCCCCGTCCCTTTGATGGGGCTGAAGACCTCTTATTCCTCTGCCTGAAAACAGCGGGATGATGATACTTTGGCGTGGAGGGGGGGTGGGGTGGGGGGGGTCTGGATCAGCCAATCGCCACCGTGCGGTTAATCTAATCATGGGCTTTAAATATGTCAATCCCAACGGAGAGGAAGAGAGGCTGTGGCTTTTTTTATTGTTATTACAATTATTTTAAGACTCTACGCCAATGTGCCTCTTTTTATCACCTTATCTTTCACCTGGATTCCTCCTGCATGTCTCTATTCCTGCTGTGCTCAAACACAACAAGTGAAGCCTGCTTCCTGTTCCCTGATTTGCCCCTTTCATCAGAAATGCAATTTCGTGTTGCGGTGAAACCAAGCGGCAAACTCCGGGGCTGACGGATGAGGCCAATCGGGGAGTGGAAAAACGTGCAGTTCACGGGGTGGCCACTAGAAGCCGGCTCCACAAGTGAGTGGATCCCCGTAGATCCACATGTTTAATTAAAACCTGGTGCAAACTATGGTTTTGGTCTCAAATCACTTTACATTTGAGTGCGGAGGGCAGATTTTTTCCAAATTGTTGTTCATTCTACTGAGGTTTGAAATCTTGCATCATTAGGGGCGTGGCCTCTTGAGTGACACCTGGGTCGACCTGCCACGTTCCGAGGATGCTGTGACAGCACCATGGGCCCACCCCAGTTCCGCCTCTGCCCCCCCCACCACCCCCTTTTGCCCGTTTTTGGATGAACCAGGAAGTGGGAGGAGTTACCGCGTGTACCGCCCACTCTGAGACACTTTATATGACAATGACCGGACAGTTTCTGAATGTGCAGCAGCGCAGAGGTTTTGCCTTCATTTCTCCAACAATCTCTTTCATATCCAGGTACAAAGAGTTAAAACCAACATCCTTTGATGTGTCGATAAGAACCTGAATTCGATGTAATTGAGAATCAAATTAACGTGAAACCTTTTGATTTGGAATCCAACTCATTCCAGTGCTAATTGAAACTCAGCCTGGTGCCATCTGTGCTGCTCAGAGACATCAGACCAGAAACCGCTCGAGAGGAAGTCGAGAAACTCCCGAGTCCTCTAACACACGCCAACACGTCGGAGCGACACACACATACACGCACACACATACACACACACACACGCACACACACACACACACACATGCACACAGGCTACATGTGAACCTTGGACACAGTAGCATGAATTGGCTACACGAGTGGACAGACGCTGTCACCATCCTCACATGTTGGTGTGGATCTCAGTAAGGCACAAGGAGATTATTCCTAAGGGTGAAAAGCTGAATGTCAGTCATGGAGGAACGTCAACATTCATCTCTTTAGTGAGGGCACACTGACAAGGCAGATCAATCCATTCTGTAAGAAGTAGTAGAAGTCGTAGAAGTCGTAGAAGAAGACGAAGAAGAAGAAGTGTAAACTTGAAATGAAAATCAGAAACAAGCCACATTCGGAGGGTCCTCTTTATCTGATGCAGATCTCAGAAGCCTCTGGAGACGAGCGCGCACGTGTCTATTGCTTTTCTACAAAGGCCGATATGAGAAGATGGCGTCCAGTGTTCTGCTACCTCAACACGGGCTTTGAACCCTGTCCCACTCAGAGAGAAGACTGTGAAACTCAAGGCAGGGAAAAAAAAACAAAAAACCCACAAAAAAAAACCTCTGCCGACTCGTCCATTTAGAGAAACAGAGTCCGGAACCTCCATTACGGGTTCATGAAAATACCGACCCGAGTTCGGGCCACTCTCGAGGTTTTGGAGCCCGATGGAGTTCGCGACCACACAGGAAAACCAACGGTGTGTGTGTGTGTTTTACCGACTCATCATTTTTCAATGATGGCGACCTCGCGGCGGTCTGCGTAGTCCGGGCTGAGGCCGTTCAGGTAGAGGCTGCCGTTGCGGGTCAGCGCCCCCGGCACGGGACTGAGGGACAGAGTCAAGTTGGGGTAACCCTCCCTGTCCTCGTACAGGTTGGCCGACAGCGTCCTCTTACCCGGCGTCATCTCCTGGTTGATGGACGCGTTGATGCCCAGCTCGGACGACAGCTTGCGCTTGATGGAGGCGGCGCGCTGGAACTTGTCGTAGATGTCGACGCTGAGCCGCCGCCGGGTCTCCTTGAACTCCGCCGACACGTTGGCCGTCCACTCGGCCGCGTGCGCCCGGAACTCGCCGACCTGCGGAGAGAGAAGACGGAGCGAGCGTCGGTGCCTGCGGGTTGAGCCGATGTCGTCCGCGCGGCTAATGTGTTAAAGCGGCGGGGGCGGTGATGTTCAGGAAGAGACAATTGGAGGATTCCTGGAAATAGAAAAGCCCGAGGGAGGCGCGTTGCGGGGAAAGTAAACAGTAAAGCGCAGGCTGGAGTCCTGCGGGGGCGGGATCGAGGAGCCGGGGTCCAGATCTGCACTCCTTCAAAAAAGGTGCCGCACCTCACAGACCTGCTCAGTCCCGCCAGGGCGACTCGGCAAAATCACAGAAACATTTTATTCATTGCAAATCATCCAGCGCGGAGCGGCTCAGCCCGTCAGACCTGTGAATGCCGAGTGCTTTTCATTCTGCGGGCGCTGAACACACAAAGGAGAGAGAGAGGGAGAGATGAAGAGATGAGAGCGGGAGGAGGAGACGGCGAGGGAGCAAAGCGCCTTCACTTGACGGCTTCTGAAAAGAGCTCGAGACAAAATGGAGATGTTTTGAGTATGAGAAAAAATATGAGAAAAATATTTACTACAATCCCCTGACCAGAGGGTCGGGGGTTCGATCCCCACCTCGCCCCCATCCGCACGTTGTGCCATAAATACAAAAAAAATAAAACAGTGCTGCAAATAGATGCACAGGATGAATGTTTGAGTGACAGGGTGAATGTAAACTGGAATGGAAAGCGCTTTGAGACTTGATGAAGCTCTATATGAATACAGACTATCGTAACATTGCGTAGGATTTAGTGACATCTAGTGGTGAGGCCGCATGTGCAGGGTAAAGAACGCCTCCGTTCATGCACACAACCCTCATGTCTATTCTGGAACTTATTCGTTGATGTCAGACTGAGCAGGTTAATGTGGAAAATAACCCGAATGTGACGAGATGACAAATAATTAAAGGTCCTGTGGGCGTAAATGCCAAGTCCATTTATTGACCAGAGGACTTTTAAACAGCTCAGTGCTGCTCTCCATTAAAGTCAAGGCCTGAAGCAGACGAGGACATTTAATAATAACAACTCCGATCACAACCTCGAGAGGATGTTACTTTAATCCCTCGTTGCTCCGTCTGTGACGTAATCTGGCGCCACCTACCTCCTCCTTCGTTTTCTTGGAGATGACCCGGAACCAGTCTCCGATCATACTGAGCACCGCAGCAAAGTACGCCAGGCCCACCAGGATCCAGAACCACACCACCGGTTTGTAGTAGTCCAGGTACTCGTGGCTGTTCTCCGACACACCTGACACCACAGACGGGAGGGAGGAGACAAAGTATGACATCATCATCAATCATCTGCACATGTGTCATCCATTCAACTGTCATTCTACAAAGGAGGCGGGGTCTTCTCAGTTTGACCTTTCATGTGCTATTTTAGAGGTCACAATATTCTCATAATTTGTAACAGGGTTTATGAATGGGACTTAAAATGACTATAGTTATATATTCTTTAAAGCACAATAACCCAATATGAGGCAGAAAAATAAAAAAAATTACATATAGAATAAAATATTTATGACTTGATCTATTTTCCTCTGAGTGTATTTGTCAACATTGTGATGTAAAAACAAACCGCTCATTTCAAAGTAATAACACATGGGGGGAAAAAACAAGAAAAAAACATAAGTGGTGGAGCATGTATCTTGAATACATGAGGTTGGGGGTTCAATTCTGAGGTACCATTGTGACCATTACCACGATCACAGGCAAATGGATGAAAAATAGGGAAATTACTAATTCAGGCTTTTTCCTATTAGAGAAAAAACCTATAATGAAAATATGGATTTATATTCAATAAAATATCTGCAAATGCTGTGAGAAAGCCTTGGAAATCACCCTCCGTGCATTTAAATGTCATCTCGTCACCCAGCCACCGATCAATACTGAAAATATCAGCGGGATTGAAGCAGCACCGACTCGTCTGCAAACCGGACCGTTACATAACCAGCTCCCTCTAACAGCGGCCGTTTAACTAACAGGTCCGGGCTGATTTATCTATTTGAACTACCTGGGTCGGCAGAGCTGATATAATCTAATCTATAACCATTAAGTCCGCTCGGGGAAATCTAATCTACACGGCTGAGTGTTTGTGATTCTTCCCATCTGCCCCTCTGTGGTAACCTGGAAACCAGACTGGGATTCATTTGCCCTCCCGCACGTGTGTGGCTTTCCATTTATCCTGCGACTCGCTGGACCGATCGCAGCCTCCACCTGCTTCATCTGCTGTATGAAATGAACTGCACCGTGATTTAAAGCAGCAGGTGCATTAACAGTGTTCACTGCTGCACGTTGTTGTTGTTGTTGTTGTTGTTGTTGGTGGTGGTGGTGGGGGGGGCGTTCGGTCGTGTCCAGAGGCCATTTGTTCTGCAGTGGTTGATAATGGCGTCGTGGAAATTGAAAATGAAATGTGATTTGGTCTGGAGATGCTGGGCTATCTCCGTTATTGACTTTCAAGCGGGTCACATCACGCCCACATCCACACACAAGTTAAAAAAGCTATCTTTATAACGACTTTGCAGTGACATTTACAATAGATAGCCAAAGAAAATCCTAAGTTCTAACCAACCACACAAACACACACACGCACACTTTAGTTCTGTCACTGTTGCTGCTTACATGTATATTCTTCTGTGCACTTCCTTGTAGGACTGTGTGATATTGACATAGATCCTCATATTCAGTGTTTGTACCATAGATCTACATGAATCGCCATGGCAACACATCCAGGCCTCGGAGTTAAGTCATCAAGGAGAAGCTCAGCATTTTGAATGCCACAGAATTTGTTATCGAGTATGATGAGCGCATCGTCACCACTGTCCTGTGCCATTCATCGTGGTGGCTTAGTCACTGTGATGATCTTCTGTCAAACAGGAAGTGGTCCGCTATCAAAATAAAAGACCAAGTAACACACGAGCTGTAAAACCAATTGAAAAAATTCCAACGACCTTTCTCGCCGGCGACGAAGTCTCCAAAGCCGATGGTGGTGAGGGTGATGACCACGAAGTAGATGGACTCCAGCGTGCTCCAGCCCTCGATGTGCTGGAAGATGACCACGGGCAGCGCCACGAAGAGGAGGCAGCCGAACAGGATGAAGAGCAGCGTGGAGATGACGCGGATCTTCGTCTGGCTGACTTTCCATTTCTGTGGGGAAATAAAGAGAACGTGAGAAAATAGAAACCTTTAATTAGAAGGGGGGGGGGGGGGGGGGGAAAAAAAAAAAAAAAAAATTTAGGGGGGAGAAAAAAATAAATAAAAGAAATTCAGCGGGTGCAGGGGGCGATGAATGCTCGAATCTTTAATGAGGCGTGCCGATGTGTGGGTGAGACACTGTGATGTGGCGGGAGCCTCTTTAGTATCTAATTAACGAGGCTAATGACCGCGAGGAGCATGTTTCTGTTTGGTGCAAAGGTCTCCGTGTTTCCTCTCTCCCGTTCTGATGAGTCACTTCCTCTGACCTCCTTCCAGGAAACATCCCAACCGAACCCACCTCCATCCGTGCAGACGCAGGAGGCACAATAGGACGTGAAAAGACTTGCAGTTCACGGCGAAACCACCGGGGGTAAAAAGGCAGCAAATCCCCGTAGACCCCCATGTTAAAATGGCCAACTTCAGAGGGGAATGGAACATGTTTGAAGCCAATCAGTCACATTTTCCCGCGACAAGTGAACAGGGGGTGAATTCTTGTGCGCATGTTTGGGGGCGTGGTCTCTGGACTGACACCCGGGCCGACCTGGTCCGTACCGCGGACGAGGTGACGGCACCAAAAGCCCACTGCCCCGTGTGTGTGTGTGTGTTCTGCCTCTTTGCCTGTTTTTGAATGAACCGGGAACCAGGAGGAGGAGGAGGAGTCAGGATTCGGCAAGATGGCCGACAAGGGACTCCGCCCACAATTTGCCACATAATCACCCTCCGCTGAAACCGGCGGGCGACGTCGCGGACGCCACGCCCACCTTGATGTTACAGTCACAGACTGTCACAGACTGTAACATCTGAAACATGTCAGACGGAGCGCAGAGGGTGTGGCGCCGGCGTGCTGCCATATCGCCACCGCGCAGATTCCACGTGTGCTCCGACGGATGTGTCGGAGCCTGTGCGTTCAAGCGCGAGGGTTTTCATTAGACTCACACTGACGCCTGCACTCCCTCTTTTCTTTCATCACATATTCATGCACTTCTCCCTCTCCTCCTCCTCCTCCTCTCTCTGCCGCCCTTCCACTCGAGGTGACCGCTTTCAGCCGGTTCCCCAGCGTCTCCCGCTCTCCTCCGGTTACGTAAGTCCAGAGCACGGAGCCTCGGAGGAGGGGAAGCACGGAGAGAGCCCACAGACCTGTGATGTCTGATTGTCCTCGCCGCAACCTGCTGTTCCAGAAAAACAGGCGCAGATGAAGTGGGGAGTAAACGCCGGAGACACCGGCGAGGTGCG